>OMLJ01063144.1:0-13270 GCA_900302595.1 Gadiculus argenteus | reverse complement strand
TGGAAGATGGGGGGGTCCTACTAATCCACTCATGGCGTGTCTTTTTAAGACGCTCACTTCAGTTATTTTTACTCGGGCATTCCCCCCACCCCCCCATCCTATGAAGGCTGTTGTTTAGAGGCTTCCTAGTGTGCCATCATAGGATGAGCTGAGAATGTAATAACGTAGCTATACACCTAGCCTCACACGCCCCTATCTATATAGACAACCCCCCGGAACTGGCTTAAAGAAGGGGTGGGGCTTGTGAGCGGTCGGGAAAATGTTGTTATAAAAAGTTACCAGGAGTCATATTGCTTCTTTTATATCTCTGGGAACATTCTTTTTCCAAATGAACTTAGTGTTGCATTCTGGGATATTGCCAGGAGTTAGTGGATGACTGAGGGATATTGTACCAGCTGGATGTGGAGACTCATGGGCTGTGAAGTTTGGATTCTGACATATTTCCCTGTTTGGCGGAATGTTCTATACTTCAACCTTCCAGTGCTATTCCCGTGACTCAGAGATGCATCTTCAAAGGGCTCTCAGCAGTCTTAAAGCGTTGCTTCAAACGCTACCAAGTTCAGCCCACAATCGATTTCTTTTTTCTTGACTTTAGAACAACAAAATCGTTTTGGTCAATATCTATAATTTTAAATTGAATCAGGCAGACTCTGATTTATCTGTACACATGGGACGAGACCCTGTTTCTGATCGTACCATCTGACATTTACTGAATACATCTTCCATCCATGGTTTTTGGGCTCTAACCTTTAGATAATGTCCAACTCCAAGTATAGTTTGAAACTTTGTAATTCATTATTTATGTTGCACACTTCAGCTGAATATTGTTGTCAGAAAACTATTGTTGTCACCATATAATAACAAAAATATTTCCATAATATTTTTTCTCTTTCATCCCTGGTGACTTCTCCTCCTCTCGCCCCCTCTCTCTCTCTCTCTCTCTCTCTCTCTCTCTCTCTCTCTCTCTCTCTCTCTCTCTCGGTTCCCCCTGTTGCTCCGGCCCCCTCTCTCTCTCACGGCCCAGCCTCCACCGAGGTGCTGTTCTCCTTCGACGTGGGCAACGGGCCCCTGGAGGTGCGGGTGCGGACCCCCGAGCCCCTGGATGACGACCGGTGGCACCGCGTCCGTGCCGAGCGCAACGTCAAGGAGGCGTCGCTCAGCGTGGACGCGCTGCCCGTTGCTACGCAAGAGGCCCCCGACGACGGGCACGTCCACCTGCAGCTCAACAGCCTGCTCTTCATAGGTGAGAGCGTGCGGGGGTGGGGTCTGAACAGTGTGCCCGAGTAACTGTAGCTGTGAGGAATATCGATTCTTAACTGCGCTCCATCTGTCTTTCTTTCACCATATCCACCTCTCTGTCTCTCGTCGACTACATCCATCTTTCTATCTGTCTTTTTCTCTCTGTATCCACCTCACTATCTGTCTTTTTCTCTCTGTATCCCAGTCACTATCTGTCTTTCTTTCTCTGTATCCACCTCTCTCTGTCTTTATTTCTGTACTTCCCCCTCCCTCTCTCTCTTTCTCTGATTATATCCACCTCGCTATCTGTATTTCTCTCACTATATCCCACCCTCTATCACATCAAAGCTGTCTCTCTGGCTGCTGTCAAACTGTTTTGTAAAAGAAGCTGAGTTCTTGTTTCCTACATAGCAAACTATAAACACACCCGCACACGCACATGCACTCCCACTCACACAAACATCCACTCACGCACACACGCACACACACACGCACACACAAGCTTCTCGACAGACTGCTCAAAAACAAATCATTACTGCTATCCAGTTTCTCTCTCGCTCATTACCTTTCTCTCGCCTCTATGTAAACTCTGAACACTGTGACCAAAATAAAGACAAGATAATCTCTTCGTTATGTTATTATTATGCACCTTCATCAGTAGCTGTACCCGGGGGCTGGTTCACACGTCTTTTACGCCAAACTGTACGCCTGTTTTAATGTTTTAGGCAAAAACAGTATCTCCGTCCCGCGTTAATGCTCAAAACAAATGCTCAAACAGTGCGTGGCATTTGTTTATACACACATATTGTCCTGAGATTGTGCTCACCTGAATGATCTTAAGAGTTCACACCCTGTAATTCACCAATCATGGTTGTAGGAACACCCATAATCACCTGTATTTCTAGATTAAACTGATACTGAATTAACTGATTCATTCAGAATCAGGAGTGTTTGTTTAAAAAAAAAATGTTTTTAAAGGGTTAGTACAAAAGTGGATAGGATTGGTCGCAGACTAATACCCATAATAATATATATATATATAATACTCATAATACCCATAAATAGATTGTGTGTTCGTTCTAAGGGCCTGACGATGTCCATGCATAGTCTAGAGAATGGGATTTAAATAACAGGCAAAGGCTTTAATGGAAATGGCTGGGCCCTTTTCTGACACTCGGGATATTATTCACAAACTCTTTGGACATCAGTATACAACCCTGGCCGAGATAACCTGCTGTTGACGCGTGGCCTCCCCTAGACTGATGTCTGGCTCCCAGAAGCTTTAGCTATACACCTTTTCATTGATCTCATACTTAATGCGAATGGCTTGTTTCCCCAGGTCATAGTTTACCCACTCGTTCATGTCCACATGTACATAAGCGCTCCTGGCAGCAACTGCCATGCCCAATCTGTCTTTGGACACCTGTGGGTCGTGGCTACTGGCTCAAATGTCACTCGATATTGTTAAATATCATCCCCCGCTTCCAACGTGGGAGTCGTATCTCTAGACCAGGCTCCGCCCTAAGCTTGGTAAGATGAGGAGGTGGGGATGGTGGTGTGGAGGTGGTGGTGGTGGTTGAGGCATCTCCACCAGGCCTTCAGTAGCATGGTCAGCAGCCGTCGATCTGTTCCTGTCAGCCTGTTGCTTGTTTGCCTCAAAACAGTTTGTCATAGTTGCCCTTTTAGTTTGTTCTGCAATAATAACAACAACCCAAACACAAACCGCCTTCCAGCGAGCCTGCACACAGCCATCTCTCTTGAATCGACAGGGAGGATGAGCTGCTTAAACGCACTACTGGCCGCCTCCCTTGATTATAATGATCCAATGTTCAATGAGAGCACGAGGAAGCTAAGTAGACTGGAAATGATTATTCATCACGCATAATCATTCAGAGGGCAAAATAGATGAATAAAGATAAAGGATAAATACATGTTATATATTGGTCAGCTTTTATGTTCTAGCAAAATCAAGGAAATAACTAAATAGTAAATCCATGAATCTATGACAACTATAAATGGTATGCTAATACCAGTTGTTCTCATTTACTAAGAAGGAGAGATGTGATTACTGTATTGTTTGGTTGGTTGGTTAGAATAGGCCTGTCCTTGAAGGTTTGAATAATGTATGGTCCAAGTTATTAATAAAGTAACAAAAATTATATTTTGTACTCATTGTATTAATGGGGAAAAGGTCAGGGGGAGAGGTATGGAGAACCTTTTCAGAGTAAATATTATGGATGTCGTGTTTTATCAGTAAACAGCCAGTCCGCAGGGAAACTCCACCAACAAACACTGATTAGATTGGCCGGAGGCAGGAGAGTTGCGGTGAATATTAATGTGTTTACCCGACAAAGGCGCGTAGATGACTTCCTGGCTTAGCCTTATATGGTAAACACTCTGTGTTGCTGTTAGTGTTTACCATGGGGTTGCTAGTATATCTAAACAATGCTAAAAGGATCTGGCTTTTAGCAAAGAATAATGCTGATGGTATCTTCCATGAAAGTGTGGGAGTGATGTCTGTACAGATCATCAGAGTATCCAAGATCCAAGAGTGTCTGGAATAGCTGAGATCTAATAAGGAGAGTTCAGCTTGTGTAGTTTGTATGCAGAAGAGACCTGGACAGGTAGTAGGGGAGAGGACAGCTAGTGGGGTTATATTAGTGAGAGGACAGGTAGTGGGGTTATATTAGTGAGAGGACAGGTAGTGGGGTTATATTAGTGAGAGGACAGGTAGTGGGGTTATATTAGTGAGAGGACAGGTAGTGGGGTTATATTAGTGAGAGACCTGCTGGACAGCTAGTGGGGTTATATTAGTGAGAGGACAGGTAGTGTAGGATGACCAGACGTCCCCGGTTTCCGGGGACAGTCCCCGTTTTCATTGACCTGTCCCCGGCTACTGCAGTCCTTTTCACTGCGACTGAAAGAGCCGACATTGGAATAAAGGAAAAAATGTAAATGTTGACCAAATGACACGTATAGTGGCGCCCCTACTCGCACAGGCTAAAGTCAGCCAGAGCAGAGTTCCCTTCTGGAATGCCCATATTTCTGGTATTTTGATTGGTGGAATAGTTGCACGGTAGAATATTTTCTCTTCGCGAGAGGAGGCTACGGGTATGCGATTCTTTCATGGCATTCATGCATCCATTCAGCCAGCTATAGTACACACAGTAGAAATAATATTGATTTGATGCAGACCAAAGGTGTTCTTGTAGGCGTTAGCTATTATCATCCTTATATTATATAAGGTTATATGTTAGTTAATGTTTAATTTATATCTGTATTTATTATCTACAATGTGTGTGATAAAACAGATCTGTTTGTCTGTCAGCCACAGCTATCATTAACATTAATACTGTTTAGCACTGCTCAACACACGTTTTATTATTGTGACATTTCATTGTCACTCTACCCTTAGAGGTAGTTGGCAACTTGTCATGAAATAAAACCACTAGAAACTGATTATAGACTATTCATCACAAACTTGTGCCAACCTGTCAGTGTCAGTGATGACTATAGCACTCTGGCTATAAACGGAGACTGTAGCCTACTCCCTTGCCATTCATTGAGTAGGTTGATTGCCTATTTCTCCGTCAACACGATTGTTTTCTTGCAATATCATATTAACATACTTTTAACAGTCGTCAACAAAAATGCCTAGAGTAGGCCGCCAAATGTCTATTGTATCACTATAACATTTGTGTTAGTGTTTTTCGAGTTTGTTTTTCACTAAAAACTCTCTTTGGTGGGTCAAACCCACTTTTACAATTAAATGACATTGTCTAAAGATAAATCAGTGTATGGCATGAGACATGTCCCACCCTCCTCATTACTGTGCTGCCCATGCATAACACATTTGGTTAGGTAAATCAGGTGTAAGGTATTTTGGCCTTCATTTGTAATATTTTAATTATTATTTCTTTATTTAAAGTTAGGGACCATTCACATTAAGACATTAATATTGGAGATATATCATGCCAGGTTGTAGGTGTTTGCTATTGTCCACCCAAATTAAGGGAAAACTGATTGCTTAAAACCATACATTTTCCAAAACCATATACCATCAAGTTGTCGTTCAACATGAACTGTGGCATTTTCCATGTAAAAGTGTTCCCCAAATATTGTGAAAATCATATGAGGTAAGGAAGAGGCCTTCATTTTGGTGAAGTGTCTGGCTGATAGGCCTACCTGTTTATTACAGCTGATTTTATGGATGTTGTTGAACTCAGCTACTTTGTGATTGGGAAAAAAAACTAATTGTTAATCAATTCCTTTGCAAGGAATTAGGAGAAGTAGGGTGAGAGAAACTGCTTAATGAATGGTAAGGGCAGTGTCCCTGTTGTAGTATTTCAAAAACAAAAACACTACATGTTATGGAGAATTTTAAAACGAAAATGTCCCTGGATTTCGTCTCAGAAATCTGGTCACCTTAAGGTAGTGCGGTTATATTAGTGAGAGGACAGATAGTGTGGTTATTAGTGAGAGGACAGATAGTGTGGTTATTAGTGAGAGGACAGCTAGTGGGGTTATATTAGTGAGGGACCTGCTTGACAGCTGGTGGGGTTATATTAGTGAGAGGACAGCTAGTAGGGTTATATTAGTGAGATTCCTTCTGGACAGCTAGTGGGTTTTATTAGGAAGAGACCCGCTTGGCAAATAGACTGTAGTGCACTTTACAGTAATGTTTTTTAAAAATGGCCCTTGCCTCAGGCAAAAACCTGGTCACTTTACATTTTTTTACCATAGCTTAGCTCCAGTGTGAGCCTCTGTAACGTAGAGTCAAGGTAATAATAGAACGTGGTTAGGGCACGGGTGGGTTTGTGGTATGTAAATGTAATTTTTTGGTAACTAATTACTGCTAATTACTATTATAATTTGAATTTGTTCACACCAAGTATTCCATCGTTTCAATTGAGAGACGTACCGATTTGAGATGTTCTAAATTTAGTAAATGAGTCTGGTGAGTCATTTTAATATAAGATAAACCATTGTGTTTTGTTGAAGCGATCATGACTTGAGTCGTGAGCAGTGCACACTAGAAGTCATTCGTATTACCACACTGCTGATATCCCCATGAATAAATGGATGGGACAGGGCCTCCCATTGTGTCGCGTTAATAAAACATGAGATTGACGTAAAGGATGATTGCTTTATAATCCATAACGCCGTTTGCATCAAGGTTCTTAATGACACATTTATCCATTTTTTATGTGTCCATCGGAAAAAGCTTTTTGCATACGTTCAGAAACCCCTTTTACACACTCATTAGCGGTGATATATAATGAGACATCAGGAGGCCTTTAATCATGCAACATGCTAAATAACCCACAGAATAGTGTGTGCCATGCAAGCACTGTGCTCTTACCCCGACTGACAAGACCAAGTACCAGCGACGTGTCTTTCTGTGTCCGTCAGTGCAGAGAGAATTTAAAAAGGCAGCCTTGCGTTTTAACGGAACCCTATACCGCCTGTGCTGCATTTCAGTGTTTCAAAACCTTGTTATTGTCGACTACATTCACTGAGCATATCATTTGTGTACGTATCCAGTGTTACGCGCCAGATACGTCCTTTTAATGCTCACTGTGTGTACAGCGTCCTTCACTTCACTTCATTTAGTTCAACTGACCCGGATAGTTTTGAGCCCTGTAGGGGCTGTGAGCTCGATGTCACCCCACGCTACAACGCTACGGTGATCACGCCACGTTTAGAGGTCAATATCTCTGTTTGTCAATAGTATGTTCCCCCGCAGTAGAGGAGACAGGAGCTTCCTCCCTTTCTCTCACTGCATTTCTAGGACCGTAGTGTTGTTTTTGTTGTTGATTAAAATACTACTCTCTGTTCTTTTTTAAAGTACTTGTTTTTTTTACGGTTGATTCCACCCTGATGCTACTGAAACAGCAGCCTCCTCTATTGTAGGATTATACCACTCCGGTTGGTGCTGCTCCTCACCAACTGGTGCCCGGCGTGGCGTAACTTCACAGTCCCTGTATAAAAAACACATGCAGTATCTCCACTTCAAAGTAAGACTTATCTGAGCATTACGCCCCACCTGTCACAGCGTGGTTAATGATTCATTAACTTGGGTGCTGCTGTGAGCGCAGAGATGGCACATATAGATTCAAGCTGCTATTCCTCGCCGTTGTGAAAAGGTGAGAATACATAATTGATTGTTGCACTGTTTTTTTCTTCACTTTCTGCACGGCAAGATATTAGGCTTTTAAGTTGCTACGTCATATCCGGGTCCAACCGCAGCCGGGCACAATTTGGCCCGACTGATCGACGTGTAAAAATGCCACAGTGTTGCGTACGTTAGTAATAATATTATTCATAATTAATTAATTAAGAATAATAAATAATAAATAATAATAATATTATTAATATAGAATAATGCCCCCCGAAAGCACACACACACACACTGACAACTCGGTTTGAGTTAAATGAGTTCAGACCCTTTTCTACAGCAGTTGGCACCTCGCTAAAAAAGGAGGTGATGAAAATGTTCACTGGTTCTAGTGAACAGTTCTAGACTAGTCATTTTGAGCGAATGTTTAGGTTTGGACCCGGAAGTCGTGTGTGACGTCAGACTTAAAATCGAATACCCACCATACCATGATTTCCATTTCCAGTAAGAACCTCCATGGTTTATTCTTTGAGTCCCTCCAGCGTTCTGATTGACACACAATATTTAGTGTCATTTACTGGGATCCATATTGTAGGTCTGACCTGACCATGATTACAGTGATGCTTTCTCTCTTTTGATTTGAATTACTTTTGCAAATGTTGGCAAACATCATGTTTTCTCACGTCTGGCTTAAATGTATTCACATCTCGAATCTTCCTCAGATCAGTCACGGTAGCCAGCCACAGGAACCATACGAGTTTAAAGTATGAGAATTTTCATGTGTAGAAAATACCTGTGTGTTTAGTGTCCAATATAAATATCCCATGCAATTTCATATCGAATCCCGTCCCTGATAAAGGCTCCCCTGTCCTTGCCTGCTTGTAAATAGCTGGTTTGGGCTTTCATATATATGGATATAAGCCTGCACCTTAACATAGAAGGTCTGAGATGAGGCCTTTACTGAAAAATACAGCAGCAGTCAATCAGAGATTTATAACGTTGACGGCAACCTTCTGTCTCCCAACTCTGAGGACTGATAATGATTTATGCCTGTCAATCTGTAGCCCTTAATGATTGTGTGGGTTTGTGTGTGTGGTCTCAGACTCAAAACATGGTTGCTTCCGTACCACAACCTTGCAAACCAGTTGCTCTCTGGTGTGTGTGTGTGGTGTGAGCGCATATCATGCAGTATGTCAGGCTCCTGTCACCTTAAGTGGGTTTCACAGTTTGTGCTGCATGTGCTGAAGGAACTTAGGTGCATTTGAATGCCCAATGGAATCTGCCAGACTAATTAGCCGCGGCAACTGGAAATGTATGAAGCTGTTCAATATGCGTTTCCACACATCCAAAATATCCCAAAAACTGGATGAAAACACCGTCTGAGACAAGCAGTGAGAGTCAAAACCACTGAATGTATTCTTTCTTGTTTATGCTTCGCTGCTATTTTCCTGTCAAAATTGTATGGAAAAAAAAACACTCACAAAATACAACACAGCCAGACCGCTGACAAGACAATACGTGAATTGGCTGTCGAAGACAGCAGAACGGCAGAGAAAAAGTGGAGAGAGTGGGTGTGAGGAGGAGGGCAAGATGAACACACTTGCACCGTTGGGAGTTTGCCATGTGCTCTCTCTCGCTCCCTCGCCACGTCACGTCACGTCGGGGCGGCGTAACAAATAGTCTGATGCGGAGGTTGTGGGGAGGTCATGCGTGAGGTCGGTGTCCCCCCGACAGGCCAGGAACACAACGCATGAACAACATCGCCCTTTTTATGAGGACTGATGCGCGAGTCGACCCTGTTGTCGGACGCTCAACCCTGAGAGTTTATGGGTTCGATGGCTCCATTGTCTACCGAGCCTGCGATCGATCTGCACCGCCTGCGCCTTAATCACCCGTCTCTGTGCTCAGCGCGATCGCTCAGGCTAAGAGCATCTCGCTCACGGGCTCAGACCTGCTGATAATAACGGGATTGACACATGCAGGATGTCTGGAGAAAAGGGGAAAGATGTCTGTGTACCTTTTAAAAAGCGCATACAATCAAAACTAAATAACAAATAATCGAATCGCTAATACATAATTTCTATGGTAAATCTGCATCACCTTGCTCTCTTGTGGCTCTTTGCTCTCCCCTCCCTAGGGGGCACGGCATCCAGGCAGAGGGGCTTCCGGGGCTGCATCCGCGCGCTGCGGCTGAACGGGGAGACCCTGGACCTGGAGGCGAGGGCCCGCATCACCCCGGAGGTCCGGCCCGGCTGCCCCGGCCACTGCAGCAGCTACGGCTCGCTGTGCCGCAACCAGGGCCGCTGTGTGGAGAGGACCCAGGGCTTCACCTGCGACTGTGGCCTGTCGGCCTACACTGGGGCCTTCTGTCACAGAGGTAATGTTGCCATACAATATATACATCATATACTATACATTATTACACAACGTGCGAGATATCGAGTGAAAATATGGCTTTGGGGAGTGCAAATATAGGGCGATATTACACGGGTCAACAACTGATTGAACAGCTGCAGCAGCGAGCGGTCAAACAACAGTTAAACACGGCAGAATAAATGGTGGAAAACTCATTCTTTCCTTGATTTATTTTGTCATATAATAAATAATTGATTACACAGATAGTCGTTTAGTACGGCTGGATATTTTTTACGTCAGACTCGTCAAGATATCCAGCCATACTGAACGACTAACTGTTTAATAATAACCTATATTTATATACTGTAGAGTATACACAGGGGCCTTCTGTAATAGAGGTAACACTATATACTATACATTATATACTGTAGACCAGTGTTTCTCAACTGGTGGGTCGCGACCCAAAAGTGGGTCATGGACTAAGTGTAGGAGAATTATTATTATTTATTTTATGTGTTAAATAATATAAACAAAATAATGAGCAAGAAAATGTAAGAAATAAAAAAAATACAAACAAATGGGATCCTCATGATCCTAAGAAACATACATAACTTAAATAATACAGTTCATGTTTAAAAGGGATAGGATGAAGTTGAAAACTTTTCTGGTCCTACCTCCTCTCATTTGTATAATTAGTCACAGAAAATACATATTCAGTTTGAATCAATCAGTGTCTATGATCGTAGTTTAAAACAAATCAAAGCTTTTGGACAAAGCAATAACAACATGTTGGAACAGATTAACCCAAACTATCAAACAAGAAATATATCAAACTATCAAACAGAAATTCACTGCTCCAGCTCATAACAATTAAATATTTTGTTTCTGAAGAGTTTTTTAGTTTTAATATAGTGGTAATTTTTTTCAGCTCATCATGGCAGTTGTTCCACAGAGTAACTAAGGTAAAAAATAGAAAAATATAGAAAATAAAAAATAAATATAGAAAAGCTAAAAATAGTTCCAGTGATTAGGCCATCGATCTGATGTTTGACTTATTTTGACAGACGTGCGTGAAAGACATACAGTAGGCTAGCCATTGCCATGGTAACTGGCTGGGTGTCTGGTAGCTAAATATGGCGAAGCGCAAATATGACCCTGAGTACGTATATCAAATATGGATGTACGTACATCGAGGATAAAAAGGGGCCAAAACCCCACTGTGTGGTATGTAGTGAAGTGCTCGCGCAAGAGAGCATGAAACCATCAAAA
This sequence comes from Gadiculus argenteus, assembly GCA_900302595.1. Taxonomy (NCBI): domain Eukaryota; kingdom Metazoa; phylum Chordata; class Actinopteri; order Gadiformes; family Gadidae; genus Gadiculus; species Gadiculus argenteus. The sequence continues at coordinate 2,289 of OMLJ01063144.1, read as the reverse complement.
TGTAAACGTCATTTAGAAACAAAACATCCCATGTGCAAAGACAAACCGGTCGAGTACTTTCAAAGACTCCATGAGCTGAAGGCATCACAGAAGTGCCTAACATCACCATGTTCCAAACAAGGACAGGCCCTCCTTACCACGTAGCTCATCGTATTGCAAAGGCCAAGAAACCCTGCACAATAGCGGAAGAGCTTCTCTTACCTGCAGCAATGGACATGGTCAGACAGGTTATAGATCAATCAGTAGTAGTTAAGCTGAAGACCATACCACTGTTGAATAATACAATAGGTAGGCGCATTGAAGACATTTCTGGTGCCATAAATTTGCTTGTGTTGGGTTGTGACATAATGACCATGGAAACTGTGGGTCCCAAGGCCAGACCAGTTGAGAACCACTGCTGTAGACTATACATCGGAGCCTTCTGTCATAGAGGTAACACTAAATGCTATACACAGGGGTGCACATAACTTTTTAAGTGAGTTACTCAGGTGAGTACAATCTCAAATCTGACCAACAAAACTAAAACAACACAAAAAGTACATAGCAGCCTTGTCCTTTAAAGTCCTTATTCAGGTAGGTAGGTCCACTTCCAATGGCGCCTATGGTAAAACATCACACCCTTAAAACAGGTTCAAGGTCACCTTTAGGCAGCCTATAGTATTTTAACAGTAACCGTCAATTATACAGCAAACACCTGAACTTATGGAACTTACCCAGTTTCACAAAGGAGATTCCATTTTCAACCTCTTAAGCACAGCAGTGTTTTTTGTTTTTTTGTATCAAACTGGAGTAGCTTGACCATGGAGCGTTTGAATATGTCACAAAAGGAATGTTAGTGCGATCAGCTGATTTTTCACAGTTCTCGAGTGTCTGTGCGGCGCACATGAGTGCACATTTTAGTGCGCTTATTATTAGTTTCGAGCCATAGCACATCTTGGCGCCACTTCGAAAAACAAGATTTTCTTCTGCTCTGGCTGCGTTTGCCTTTTGTTTGCAGGTGGCGAACGCCAAAGTAGATCTCCCGTTACGCACGGGAGACGATCTCTAGTTACGCAAAAGCGTTGTAGTGTAGTTACGCATCCCTGATTATGGGTGCACATGCGTACTTGCGTACCAATTATTTGCACCCATGGCTGTACATTATATACATATAGGTTATTACACAGGTGGTTGTTCAGTATGGCTGGATATTTTTGACAAAATATAATAATATAATAAGTGTCTGACAAAATAAAAAATTCAAAGATGAGTAAAAATGTAACTGTGTAATAAATAATGTATTATATGACAAAATAAATCAAGGAAAGAATGAGTTTTCCACCATTTATTCTGACACGTTTAACTGTTGTTTGACCGCGCACTGACACAGCTGTGCAATCAGTTGTTGACCTGTGTAATATCGCCCTATATTTGCACTCTAAAAACCCATATCTGCACTTGATATCTCGCATGTCGTGTAATAATGTCTACTATACATAGAGGTTTAACTATATATTATACATTATACTATATTATTATACACATTCTACACATATTCTACACATATATACATTCAATACACTTCATACTATACATGTTACTATATACTACATATACTATACTATACTGTATTTATATTTACTATATACTATACTATACACAATATACTGTATGTAGTATACATCATAAAGTATATACGAGACATTATCAGGGTTCAGCCCAGGACTTTGTGCTTTCCCAGGTGCTTCCACCCACTCACACACGAGTTGGTGGAAGCGAGTGGCCGCTTGATTTAACTGTTTAACGAGGGCAAAATATATCATAAATCTCTACCTACTTGTAATAAGAGGCTAGTAATTTAGTAACAATGGTATTGTCCCTGCCTGGCGATCCGTCTTCCAGAGTACTGTGTGTGTGTTTGTTCTTGGCATGCTCTTGAATGGCACTGGTATAATTTCATAATTTAATTTGAAACGGCACAATGCAAAAAACACCTTGTTTGGTTTTGGGATACTTGATTTAATTTACTTCATTTGAAGTAACCCCATCTGTCAAAGCTGTTGGTCATTTAAGGGACTTAAGTGGGGTTGTGTTTCCCATGCTTTTGTCTTAGTTAATTGTTGTTGTTTTGTATCTTCCCGTTAGTTGTTATTTGCTTTTTAGGGAGCCTATTGTAACATCTGGCCAAGGACTACAATTGGAAACTAGCCTTCTGTCTAAATCTGGCATATTTACAGAAATGTTTATTAATATGCACTGTCCCAGTCAAATAAACATATATAAAAAAAAAGAAAAAAGTAAACTAATTTA
>OMLJ01063143.1:0-18944 GCA_900302595.1 Gadiculus argenteus | reverse complement strand
GTACTCCTCTCGCAGTACTCCTCCGTTGGGGTACTGAGACCCTGAAAGGGTACCGGCAAGTTTGAGCTACACACGCTGTCTGTTGATTGGTCGACAGACTCGGCACTTCCGTGCGACAGGGGGATAATAACAAACACACACAGTAGCCGTGAGGTATTTCTGGACAACGGCGCAAGCTTTGTTTATTGAAGAAAATGTTGTGCAAAAGTTCACCGTCCTTCTTGGACATCCTACAGTTGCTCTTTGTTCTTTTTCATTGGATCTATCAGCAGACTACACTGTCTCAGGCTGCTATGAGATCGTAGCGCCGCGGCTATCGCCGTCCGGCTTAAACCCCCCCCCATAAGGGTACTGTCGGCGGTGGAAACTACACGGTATTTTACCAGATAATTGACAGTATGTACTCCTGATTATTTAACATGATCAAGATCAGAGAATTTACTAGGGGTGGTAAAAATGAAACGATTCCATAGTATTGCGATATTTGGGCTATGATACAATATTATTGCGACTTGATTCTGCGATATATTGCGATTCATGTTTCCCAAAGGCATCACAAAAAATGAGGAAAATAATGTGAACAACATTATCTTCTACACATTAACTGAAGTGCAAAAACGTAGGAGGGTAGTGCACTTAAGAGACCACAGTAAGAGACCTCTCACATGAATGCTGAGCTCCCAGCATTAAATTATAATTATTACAATTATTTAATTACAAGAGAGTAACATAAACCATAATCATATAAATAAGAGTAACTTGAAGCTTCAATCAAATTTAGAAAAATAAACAAAAATGTGTACTGATAGAGGTCACAAAGGTCATCAACCAAAATCTTAAATTCATTTGGGAATATTGTCATTTTTGTTCAGAGAAATTAGTTGGTCAACATGCTACATGCTATCAGAGTAAACACAAAATATATATACTGTATTTTTTTTTCAGCATCGATCACGTACGCAAGATATTGCGATACTCAACAGAATCGTTTCTCCCTCGCATCACTAGAATTTACAGATTTGAATTCTCCTCCAAGCCAAAGTTACACACACACACACACACACACACACGCACACGCACGCACGCAAATACTAGGACTGACATATCGTAAATAAGTAAGGATATGAATTCCTTCTTTACACGTTGTTTTAGAGTTTAATTCCATGTTGCTTAGTGTCTGATCTGTATTCCCTGTTGGTGTATAGCTGTTGGTGTATTACCTGATAATTTCAGCGTATTCCTTATCCTTGCCCTTGCTGTCCCGCCACTTACGAAACATGACGGACGCGTCCACGTTGGCAGGGGAGAAAGTGTTGGGCTCATTGAGCAAGGAAATTACACTTAGTAAAATGGTCCTGTCGATAAGAACAAACACAATGACTTCAGAAAATGTGCCTCATTTAAGGCAAGGTCTCTCACTTAAAAAGATTCTAGGTGGACCTCTTTTTCTATAGAAAATAAAATACTAAATGCATTCAGTGCTGAAGAGCAGCAGACACCATTTGGAGTCTTATGGCATTTGAATCACATTCGGCCAGCCGTTATTACAGAAAGAGTAATCAATCAGTAATCAAATGTGTGTATCTTCACTTTGAACTGTGATTAGCGGCAAGATGTTATTACCTGACGTTCTGAGTGGGATTCCATCTTTCTGAAGGAAGTTCTCCACTCTGAGGGTCGTCCACAGGAGGATGCAAGATGGATATGCAAACGTCCCCATTCTGGAAACACCAACCAGAATTCACAGTCTGACAAGCTCACAGAAAGCCTTACACAAATCATTACATCTAATAATGAAAACTTGTTGTGTGGTAGTATTGTTTCATAAATATAGCTACTGTGAAGGTGATGTGGGAAATATTAAAACTTTGCAATGCAGAAACCAACATGATATCAAGAATACTAATGGTAAAATAATTACACAAATTCAAAACAAAGAAGAAATTCTATACTTCATAATGAATCTGAAAAAATTTATTGCATGTCCAAAAAGGTGTCCAACCCATAAGCGTGTTGGAGTTTATATCACTGTTATACCTCGTAGATGTTGGGATGCCACATCTTTGTGAGGAAGCGGAAGGTTGGCGGCGAGTATGGATAATCGATCGGGAACTTTATGTGGGCCTGAAAGGAATCAGACAAATGTTTATGCATCATGGATTTCTAGTCTATTTAAAAGTGACCATGGCAATATTACTTGTGGATGCAACTTACTACTTTTCATTGTCGCTCAATTGACAAATGTTTGTATCTAAATCTATAATGCTATCACGTAAATAATGGCAAATGAATATCCAAACATTACCATGATCAAAATCTGATTTCCTGGTTTGTCTGACATGCAGCCGCGTCAAACGAAAATGGTAATCAATGTTTTCTCGAGTTCATTCGGTTTGGCTCACCTTAAAGTAGCCTCCCTCATAGAGTGTGTTTGGTGGACCAAAGATGGCCACCTCCCAGTTGTACAGGTCAGACTCTTCGACCAGTGTGATGCGGAATCCCTCCACTGGCTGCTCCTGAAGAGACTTCAACTCCATCATCAGGGCCTTCTGGGAGCTTGGGGTGGTCTGGTGGGCCATTCTTATCCCACTTTTCACACAAATATGAACGTTGGAAGAGAAAATAAACACATGCAATCGTTTTCAGATCTATTCTTATACAAAATGAGTGTTTTACATCAAAGTTCAGTTAAACATAATGCATTGCAACATGGTGAATTCGTAAACAACGTCAACAGGGACTACAATTATTCTAGAACATTTGAGGTACATACAAGCTCAATCAATAACAAAACGTATTCTTAACTGACATGACCACTGAATATGCAACACAAAATGGCTATGCTATGTCAGTGGCATAGTATGTCATTTAGGGCCTTATGGGGAAAGGCGAAGTTATTGAGCAATGATTACCTGACGTCTTGCTCTTTGATAAGTATTCGTTTCGTTACAGTGGACAACTTGAGGCAAAACTACTTTCGGTCCATAGTATTACTTAATCTTGGAGAACGGCAGCGGCAGCTGAAGTGGATTCTCTGTAATGGTCTATGGCTAACGTTAGTCCTCGTGTTGTTTCCCAAATTCTTTGTGTGCCAATGTTGACAAATGACATGGAGCTAACACCAATGCAAATCAAGATATCACGTTCATCCTTATCGGAATCAACAGTGGAGGCTTGCCCTGCTTGACATTTTTCGTCCTGTTGGTTCGGATCGGAAAGGCGCTCAGCTGATCCCTGCTTGTTTATGTTTGTTTATCTGCTCTCTGGCAGTCTCAACTTCTCCCCACGTCAGCTAAACCCCACCGAGGAACTTCGTTAAAATGGAAGATTTTGTTCTGGCTGTTGTCATCCCTTCCAGCACATCGACCGTGTAGACCGCCGCAAATATTCGAGTTTGTGTTCGCGGAAAGGGCAGTCAACGAAATACCTGTATTGGCGATTCACTGTGCATTTATCGATTTTTTATTTTCTACCATCGATACTTCCGGCTACCTTTGCGCGTGTCTGTAAACGCACGAACGTTTACTTCTGAACGCAACGTGCGCGCACACTGTAGATATTACCTCTGCGGATACATCTTCTAACATTTTTAGGATAAAATAATCGGGCTACATACAAAAAATCAGCCAAAATTCTGACATGTTGTTATTATATATTATATTGTTTTCAAAGTAAAAAGGTGAAGCTACGTAACACATACAATTAGTTAACATTAAAGAGTAAAACAGGATAAATGTGTTATATATGAGAAGATATCTGATTATAAAAATGTTTACTGCAGTTTACTTCCAAAACAAAATCGAGGTCGCCGAGGTGTATATGAACGCACCATTTACACCACTCTGAAAAGTAACCTAACAATGATCACAGCAGGGATAGGGATACTATGTATTCCGTAGACAGATTATCTGGGGTGTGCATATAACATTTACAACACTATCAAAAAAGAAAAATTAACAGGTGAACTCCACCTTATTTTTATAAACGTGGAAAGTACTTGAACGAACCATCAGCAAGCGAAAGAGCTTCCGTCATCCGCGTGAAGCGGTGACGTCAAACAGGAACCCGAGGAAGGAAGGTTGACAAATCAAGATGGCGTTCCACGATGAAGCAGGAAAGAGACTTCAATATAAATAATAATACTCCTGTGGAAAAAACACACTCGAAGCAAGGTGTCATCTCAGCAAGCGACCGTTTGGATTTTGGAAGAACAAGACGTGCGGATACTGGTACAATACCTGTGTGTGTAAATGTGGAGGCAGTTTTACATGGGCGGTGGCAGCATTGAGTCAGCCAGTCACAACACAACTACTACCACCAGGCCAGCAGCACAGCTAAGCTTCAGCGGCAACGTTTGCGTCTGATCTAAAACCTCACACATACATTTGAAAGAATCATTATCGTTTACTATAGATGTGGCGTACCATAACTTCTGTGTTGGTCGCCTCCTTTAAGGTGAGTACATTTAGTCTAGCTTGTTGCTGATTACAACATAACGGAACACCGATCGCTGGTTTTAAGGCGACAGTTTGATACATTCCCTTATTGACGCTTTCTGCATGTTTTGTGAGGTAGATGGTGAGTTGATTGCTCTGTCTGTACAGGTAATCATGACCTAAAATGCATGGGATGTTTACATTGCATCTACCTCCACAATCTAAAATAAATCCTCGAGTATGTTGTCATAGTACAACAAGTGTTATTTAGAATTAATTTGTTTAACATGACTATTTATCCATATAAGTATCCGATTTATGGCAAAGGACGCAACCTGTTGTATGCATCTATTTTCAAATCCCTTTATGATAAGCGACTCACTCAACATTTGTTGTTTTTAATCAATAAGCTGTGTCAATTAAGAACCTCATTGTGCTAGAGCGTGAATGAATAAGATTACTTTTCAAAAAAAGATAATATATGGAGTGCGCAGAGCTAATTAACCTACAAATAACTTAAAAGTACAATTTGAAATGGTCTCTAGCATGATAATGAGCTCGAGCTTGCAATTAGACCTTTCTTCTTGCATAAAGATATCCTTTATATGAACTAAGCTAAGATAATGACTGCTCTGAATAATACCCAGTTAAAGCCCAGTCGCAGTGATCTCATGAGATGTCAACAGTGACATGTATTTGTTCTGATGCAAGGCATGCATCTATGATTCAACACCAGCAACAGACATCTATATATATTTATCAAGTCTTATTTGTCACCATAATCAATCACTGGCTGAAGTAATATACTGTAAAACGTCATAAGATGCCATATTAATGCTATGTTCTTTCTATTAATTTCTTAATTTGCTATCTGTTTACAGAATCTCTAAATGGCTGCAAGGAAGTCTGGATCGGACAACTACAACAATGGTTAATATCAATTTAATTTGCTTTAAATTCCTCTGCAGTATTCTTTTAGTTTTTTCTTTCTATCCCTCAATTAATTGTAGTTCAAATAAAAATGGGGCCACCCCTTGCCATGAAAATGTTTTTAAGCTCTTAAACTATATTCTTTCCTTGCGGTACGTTAGGTCCCCTCAGTTACCTGGAAGATGTTCCCTTCAAAATCAACGAGCGGTTCCGCTGCCCTGCCAAAGTGGGGCTGCCTGTTGGGTTCTGTTTACCTGATTGTGGTTCCGTACTGAGTGACTTGCAGGTTTGTTTGCTTAAGTAATGGCATCAAAGGAGGTTTACGTTTATCTTGGTTATTTATTGTAATCTTGATATTCATTTAAATTATACAAGGGTTATAGGGGTTATAAAATACCAGTGCTATTAAACATTTTCATTGGGAAAAAAATGTGCTTGCCTAGCTGACACCACAAGAAACAGAATGTTATCCAAATAGCCCGCATTCAAAAGCTGTTTGCAAGTAGCGTCTCTTTAGAAGCTGGATACTTTGAACATAAAATATTTAAATTCCATCTTGTCAACCGTTACCGTTTACTTAAGACGTGGCCTTTGGGATTAGCATGCATAGTTTACTTAGGCTAATTTAAGGGACAAATATAATACGGTACGGTAGTCACAGGTATGTTATGATGTAGCCAAAGTTGTTCTGGTCTGTTCAGTCAGTTCTGTTTCATTCTCACCACAAACATAGCGCTCCAGCATCAACTTCTGAATGATCAATTGACCAATGGCCAAACAAACCAAACTAAAGCGGGAACTGCAGGGAACTGTCACATGCTCAGAGGTTGATTGTGGTTAAGTGGCACTGGTTGTATAGTTGCTAGTAGGGCTATTTTTCTCATCTGCCTCCATATACTTTTCTGCAGTATGACTTCTCCCTGGAGAGGAGGAGTGTGCGTTGGGGACAAGAGCTGGCCGAGGCCCGGGCAGGCGAGGCGAGAGCAGAAGAAGCAGCAGCTGCAGCCAGACAGGAAGAAGAGACCCAGGCTGGCTTGGCCCAGGAAGTTGACAGTAGAGATGGGAACAGACATTCCGGAAAGGACCAGGACCCCCCACCACCTGCACTTAACCCAGTTCTAGCGGGACTGTGCCACAATGACATCCTCACCCCACTCCCAGCACCGAGCCTGGGACCTAGGAAGACCCTGCCCAGCACTCCTCTAGTGCATTGCCTCAACCTGGCGGACTTTGAACGGGAAGAGGACCCTTTCGATAAGCTGGAACTCAAGACTTTAGATGATAGGGAGGAGCTACGCAATATACTCGAGAGCCAACCACAGCCTCCGCCTCAGCCTCCCTCTATTTCCCCACCAGAGCCTGCCCAGATACCACCAGTCGTGCACGGTAGCTCTCCTCCCAACACCAACACCAGCCACCTGGTTAAACCAGGCTTTGTTCACAAACCTAATGGGTTTGTTGGTCTGATGGACATGGATCGAGCAGGGGGCACGGGTAGAGGAGCACTGGACTCGGACGATCGACCCTGTAACATCCGGTCGCTTACATTTCCCAAACTATCAGATCCTGGTGACAGTGAGCCAGCTCGCATGGGCTACCACCCTCTTCCAGTCCCAGTTCCCCGACGTAACATAGTAAATGGCAGCCCACCCGCGTTCCCAAAGACCCATGTGATTGTTCCCCCGGACCCATCCAGCCACCCTAGGAACGGATCTCCGAAACCGGTATGCAGTTGATATACCTTTTTGACTAGTTTAATCCTAAATTATCTTGAAATAATGTTTCGAATGTATATTGAAACTTCATTATCTATACATTTTTATTTCTATTTTCTTCCTCTGAAGACTCACCCAGGGGTGGGCTTGGGGGGTCTGCCATGCGGAGGAGCTCTTCTCAGCCTGACCCCTAGTGAGCGCCAGTGTGTTGAAACCATCGTAGGCATGGGCTACTCTTATGAGGGAGTCTTGCGTGCCATGCAGAAACAAGGGCAGAATGTGGAGCAGGTGGGGTCCCCACTCAACACATCTGTAATCCCAAACACTTCTGTTTCCCGCTGTTAAAACCAACTTGATTTGTTATTCTGCTTCTTAGCATGAACAATTTGACAGATTAAACCAATGCCCTATAATCCTGGGAATGTGCTCTGAACTGGTTCACCTGGTTTAGGAACATCTATTCAGCTATGAACCTGAATTAATTTTGTCGCAGGTGCTGGACTATTTGTTTGTGCATGGACGTCTGTGTGAGCGGGGATTTGATGCCATTGCTGTGGAGGAGTGTCTAGAGATGTACAAGTGTTCAGAAGAAAAGGTGTGTTCTATCATTATAATTGTTGTAGCAAATTGAGTTGCAACTATTAACAACATGATTGATAGAATGCATTTACTGTTCTCATTAAAGCGCCATTGGCAAGTTGGCAATCCCAAATAATTAAGGGGTTTAGAAAGCATGAGGCAAATCAAAGTCAACACTATGTTCATGTTGTGCTGCTCAGAATTAAAACGCAATGTGCATGCCTCCCAAAATATTGAATTTGACGCAAACGCAACACCAGGCCACTGGAAGCATGCTGATTGACATCCTCGTACAGAAGGACATCTTATTGACGGCCCAATGCTGCTTTGTGTTAGGGTCTGCTTTCACTTCATGATCTGTCCCATATAACTATAGATTTTTATTTTAACCCATCTCTATGAGCACACAATGTGAATTGATATGAAAAAAATTTACCTGCATGATGCCCTTTAATTGTGTAACACGTATTCTTATTTCCTCCTCAGGCCTTGCAGTTTCTTGAGCTGATGTCAAGGTTTGGTGAGATGGGCTTTGAGCGAGAGACTATAAAAGAGGTGCTACTGGTCCACAACAATGACCAGGATAAGGCTCTCGAGGACCTGATGGCACGGGCCACAGCCAGCTGAGCCAAGCTGGTTGGGAAGCCAATGCCCAGTGTGAGGCTTGTCTCCCTCGATCGCTCGCCCCCCTCTCCCCCAATCCCTTCCTTCTGCCTATCTTAATGACACCAGGCCCATTCACTCTGCTTTTGGAAGAAGAGGGGGCCTTGATTCCCGCTGTGTTCAAAACATGCCTCTGTACTTATTAAATACTGTGTGCCTAGAGTGGAGGAAGTCAAAAATGTATGTTTTTTGTCTTTTCCTAAATCTTGTGGTTGAATTCCACAGTTGGGTACTGCTTGGTGAAAAGCCAGGATGTTCTTGGCATGGAAACAGTCTGACGCTTTTGAGTTGATCAGCTAGCACTTTCAAAGACGTGGCATAATTTGATGCGGGCTCTGAGAGAAAACAGAAGGGAATCTGGAGCCAGATTCACACCACACCAGAAGAGGAAAAACAAGTTTCACATACTGACACTTAACCAAGCTGCATTCTTCCATTGTTCAGTGCAGCATAGGCAGTACGTACAGATCAAGGTGATTGAGGACCTAAGGAGGCCGTCTTTAGAATGAACCAACAAACATCTGAACTTAAAACACACACAAAGGCACCGCCACCAGACAGAGAACCGACTCCCAAGAAGTGCCCTCTCTGTTTGGGTACATGGCGCTTGGTTGTACTCTTGTCTCATGTTTTCACATATTATTCATCTCCTCTTTGTTTTCTGAAGGGCACCTTTTTTTCCGTATTACTTTTGTTTTGTTTCTGTTTTAGGAACTGCATAATGGATTCTTAAAATGTATTCTAATTGCCTCTGCTGTAATAGTGGGCTCTTCAACCTGCACTGGAATAGATTGCTTAAAGATTTGGGTAGAAGAGGGCAGTTCTTTCGCACAGAAATATTAGGCCATATCTCAATGCATACCTTTTGCGGCACCAGTCTGTCAAACATGGCACACAGTATCCCATTTTGTAGATCAACTTATTTAAATATCGTACACTGACACTTTGGTTGGAGAAAATGGTTATGGAGTCATGTGCAATTCTGTATTGTAAACAAAATGACAGAAGTCAACCTTTTGATTATAATGGATTCTGTTAAGAGACTTAAAATAAGTCTGGGGGGAAAAAGTTAAATAATGTGAAGTGTGTTTTCCAACCATACTAGAGTGCAATAGACCCAATTAACAATGAATTACTGGTGACCAGCACTTTTCAGCCTCTGCAAATATTACAATGGGGATAAGGCATGGCAAGTGTTTGGGAAAATGCAGAGTTGTCCTCATTGATTTGATGCTGTGTGTTCTTTACTCTCATATATTGGTTTGATTGAACACAGTTTAATCCAAAATAATTGTAGCTGTTTGACTTTCATATTCATAAACTTAAAGTTTTGTTATGACATGTAATGCAAACATAATTTAATCTTGACTGGTCTTTGTTTTATTATTTTTTTAAGTTGAAATATATATTCACACATTTCAGATGTGAAAAGTATTTTTCATGATGGTACCGACCTCTCTCTCGCTATCTGTGCCCGATTAGAGTCCCTCCCAAGAGTCTCCAACCACTGCTTTGTGTGGACTGGGGTTGTAAAAGACATGGTGTCACATTAAGGGCTTCAAGTAAAATCTGTATGGGGCAAAACGTGACAACTTCCTCTGCTTAGAATTGGTCCAGGACCTAGAAACAGCCAAACAAGTGTTGAAGAGTAATAGGTTGGCTCATATAGGCCTCTTTGTTGCCAATACCAAAACTATATTTTGTAATTGATTCACTGTTGGAAACTGGGTACATATAAAATAAAACGTACACCATGAGGATTGCAACAAACATTCTATAATTGAGACATTGTTTCATTGCATTGCTGCAAGGCTGATGGTAAGATCTCTTGACTATGAAGCAAATTTATCAAAGCCTTTTTTGTTTGTTTAAAGGAAGCTGCATTGTGCAGAAATACTAGTAAAGTCTCCGAAATACAAACCCTATTCTCATTGACAAACTAAATCAGTAGTTAAGGGATTTCATCCTATTGTATGCACACCAGATTTCCTTGTTTGAGACTAACTGTCTTATGCAGAATAAAACAATGTCTGTTATTTTAATGACATGTTTAACTTCCGCCCCCCTTGCTTTGTTACATTGCATTACACAATTTGCTAATATATGCATGTGTGTGTGTGTGTGTGTGTGTGTGTGTGTGTGTGTGTGTGTGTGTGTGAATATAATATATGTGTGGTATGTGGCCTACTCTGAACCGCTAGTAAACTAAAGGTAAATTTTGCCTCCACTGTGGAGGAACCCTTATAAATTAGACCGGAATTCGAGGTTGCTAGGGCAACTTCTTATTCATACTATTAGTTGTCGGAGGGTTGTGATGGGGAAACCAAAGCTGGACACGTATACTGTGTGTGTCTGGATTGATGATTAAAGGAGATCAATTGATGACATCAAGTCTATACAGAAAGTCACATCTCCTCGATTGCTAACACTTCGTCATACCAATGAAATCCAACTGATGAAAGTGATGTAAGGGATCTTACTTAAACAGTTTTTCAGCAACCTATGTTACTGTTTTTCCTCTTACTGTTCGTACCAGTATATAACCAGTATATAGATGATTGTCACTGAGGGGCACTCACATTTCTACCTAGATGTTCTTGGAATGAAAAGAAAACATCCACAGTTCGTTTGTCATGTGATGACAAAGTCAATTAGGCCTATTGGTTATGTAACCACGTATTTGGGTTTATGGGGATGTTTTCCATCTGCTGGATGAACATAATATAGTTGAACCAATACATTACCATTAGTTATTTTAGACCCGGAACACCACAGGTGTGACGACGTTGACTAAACCACTAAATATTCAATGAATGTGGTGATCAGCAATGTTATATGTTCAAATGTCTATTGTGGAGGGAAACATAAGGTATTTAGGCAATCATATAAAAATGATCAAGTTTACATTTTGAAACTGGTAGCTGGCAACACAAAACATTCGCTAGTTGGTTCCCTGTTCCCACTGGGGTATGAGGTCATGTGACGAAGCCAGTGGACGAGCACGCACTACGTCAGTGTTCACGAACGACCTTGTTTTTGTTGATATTTAATCTCAGTGCGGCTGCGCGAGGGTCAATGTTTTCATCGTTGCTGACGCGACTCTCAAAACCGGGGAAAAAAAACGGGTGTTAATATTTCGGAGAGGGGAGCCTCTCATCTAGGCTCCTCTGTCGAAAGCGGGTCGATCACCAAGAAGCGCCGTGTCGATACTTTGTGCGGAACCCCGGAGGCTAGCTGACGTTAGCACGGAGCGTTAACCCTAGCTAGTGTCTCACCTAACCCCTTTATGTGATCGCACTCGTTTGCCACCGGACGAGGGCCAAGAAAAAACATAGTTAATCGCCATTATATGATCCAGTTTACAGTGTCAATATTACCCTCCATGTGGGTGAGGGAATTGTGTGTGTCAGACTATGGCGAGAAAAACAGTTAGCAGGAAAAGGAAAGCAGGGGAGCCCAAAGACCAACAACAGGTAGGCGGAAACCGAGCGGTGCTAACATGTTAGCATCCTAGCTGGGGAACGCGCTAGCTCGGTGTGGTATTTCATGACAAATACATGTGTGACATTTGACAGCTTCGTTTGGTTAGTCACTTCGCTGATCATTCCCATCCAGGGCGATACACTCAAAAGCCCGTTCAAAGTGATCGTGTTTAAACACGGCTTTCCTCTGTTTGTGTTTGAATGTTCGCAGTTGGCTAGGCTAACGAGTGGCGTGCAATCAGATGTTTTCAGATGACACCTCGTCTCATAACATTTAATGTACAAGGACAGCGTTAACCCATCTTACCAACATGTACTGACAACATTAGTATGTTACATGTATGAGGAAATGCACATGTTTATATTTTAAATCAGTTGCTTACGGTAAATCATTTTGCTTTCAATTAGTTTGTTTTTCAATTTAAAAAGCAAACAGAAATCCAAACATTTTTGGTGGTAGCTTCTTATTATTGGTTATGGTATGGTTATTGGTATGACGATGCCTTGTGTGTGTTTAGTCAATTATATGTACAAACATGATCTTTGTCAAATAAAGCCAGATATACAAAATATAGTTATTATTCATATTAATAAAATATTAGGGATACGCTTTACGTGGAGTCCTTCTGTAGGTACTGTAGCCACAAGCGAAGACGATGTTCCACAATTGAGAGCCGTATCTATGAACAGCTAATTTCTATCTGCTTGTATGTAATGGTGCTAAACTCACCAGTAACACACCTCTACGGACAGCGTGCGTCATCCTTTGTATGCCTATCCTTTCACTAGAATGGTCTTGAATGAGAAACTTCCGTCAAGTCTGCCACGGCTTGGGTGTTCTTAAGTGATTTAACTCGTAGCAGAATTATTAACAGAAAGTTGCGAAATGCTTTTCAAGTCAAAGAGAATGACCCAAGCTCTCCGTAGAGGTACAATATTGGTTAGTCGATCGCCATTTAATACAAACATAAGTGTTTTATTTTCATGTATAGGGCTCTCCATGAAAGGAATTGCGATCTAGAGGCCTCAGTATTGTGATCCTCTTAGTCGCTTACAGCAAGGTTATAGGATCACCAAAATGTATCTATCAAGGAATGCAAATAGTTATTCACATATTATATCCCCTATCTCTATGAGCTTGCCTAATATCCAAAGTCTGCTTGTATAAAGGTTAAACTGAAATCAATACAACACAATAGGCACGGTCTGATGTTTTCGTAGGAGGTGTATGTACGAGATCCTACTATGACTAGAATGATTTTTGGTGTGCTCCATGGGGATAGGTCATACATCCTAAGAACAATTATTGATATTTGATGTATAAAACATTGCTATATTTCATTCTATATAATTGGTTGTCTTGACAGTTGGGCCGGTGTCAGTCTGCCCCCAAGCGGAGTCGCGTCTCTTCTTCTTCGCGTCATGCCCATCAGTTGTGGGGCAGCCGGAGCTCAGTGGTGTGTGCCCTTCGTGGGCGCGAATTTCGGCCGCAGCAGCAGCATGAGTTGCGGCTGCAGCGGAGCCTCCGGGGGTTTGCTGCTGGCAGGCTCCCAGGCATCCTCAAGGAGAGGGAGTTCTCTCTGGGCCGCCTCAACAAGGTGTTTGCATCACAGTGGCTCAACCACCGCCAGGTGGTGTGCGGGACCAAGTGTAACACGGTGAGATGGCTCTTGGTAGTATTTACGGAACTCTCCAACCTAAACCAGAGCATAGGAATTGAGTGAATGGGGGCTTCATTTTTCAGGTAGTAAGAGAAATTGCTAAATTTATAAACGACTCTATACATATCCATGTGGTCAGTTTATCAATTATTGTATGTTCAAATATTTTGTTCGTGTGCTTAAGCAATACATGTTAAAAAAAAGTACATGTATGAAATAGATGTATATGTTCTTTTATACTTTTTTCATTTTATTTCTCAGCTGCTATCGACATTTCTGACTTTGAAAAGCTAGGCCCCAGCTTTGGCCTAGCTCCTCTTTTGAATTCTGGCATAATACAAGTCTGCCAAATGTGATATATGCTTAACCCAAATTCTTGCATCCTGTCAGAAAGGCACATAAAATACCATTACCCTGAGACATCAGGAAAATCTGAAGGAAATTGTTGATTTGACAAATGCCTTCTTTCCTCCTGTCTGTAGCTCTTTGTAGCGGATGTCCTTACCGGGCAGATTACCCGTATTCCCATGCTGAAAGACCGGGAGTGTCCCAGCGGAGGCTCCGGGGCAGTGGGCGCCGCCGTCGGCAGCCACCTTCTTCCAACAGCGGGATCTCGGTCTAGACTTGACCAACAGGGCTGTGGTATTCACGCCATTGAGCTGAACCCCTCGAGGACACTCCTCGCCACAGGAGGGGACAACCCTAACAGCCTGGCCGTCTACCGCCTGCCCACACTGGACCCAGTTTGTGTCGGAGATGTGAGTACTTGAGCCGTTGCCTTCCTATAACTAGGTATGCAATTTATTTAAAACATGTATGTAATCACATATAAATTACTCTTTGTAATTACTGATTTGTGGTCATTGTCTTTCAGGATGGCCACAATGACTGGATTTTCTCAATAGCATGGATAAGTGACAGCATGGCTGTTTCTGGTGAGTTGCCTTACTGCCTTTGCTGTTGTAAAGAACCGACGGAAGGACCAGGAACAAAACCGGAGACTTATGAGCATCCATCGTTGAAGATTAGTCAAGTGTGTGTCAGTGTGAGTCAAGTGTGTGTGAGTCAAGAGTGTTTTCTCCAAATGTGTAGGTTCCAGGGATGGCTCCATGGGCCTGTGGGAGGTGACTGAGGAGGTTCTTGGCCAGGCTGAGAGGAGTCAGGAAGCGGTGCCCTGTTACTCCCACATCTCCCACAGGGCCCTCAAGGACATCCCCAAGGAGTATACCAACCCGTACAATTGTAAGGTCCGAGCTCTGGCCTTCAACAATAACCACAAGGTAACGTTAGTGTGTTACTTATGGCTGTGTTATTATTATTACACCACATATAGTGCTGATGTGAATTTTGTAGTTCCCCACATATTCTTTTTAGCATTTTCTGACTTTTAAGATTTTACATTTTACCATTTTCTTTTTTAGGAGCTGGGCGCTGTGTCTTTGGATGGCTACTTTCACCTCTGGAAAGCTGAGCATAACCTGTGCAAGGTAACCGTTCAGTGTAACAACTTTACAGTCATACTTTTATCTTCCTGCAACTTTCATTCCATAATTTTAATACGTAACGTCCATATTTTAGCTGCTGTCCACCAAGCTTCCCCACTGCAAGGAGAACGTGTGTCTGGCATACGGACAGGACTGGTCGGTGTATGCAGTCGGCTCACAGGCTCACGTCTCTTTCCTGGATCCTCGACAGCCAACACAGAGCATCAAGTCTGTCAACTCCAGGGAGAGGGGAAGTGGTGAGTACTCCATCCACACAACATGGACAAGATAAAAGCTTTCCCAGGAATATTTGAGACTTAACTGTGATTAATGGCTGTACAAATAACATTTAATTGAATTTAGTATGTTGGATTGATTTATAGGAATACTCAAAGACTAAAACATTTGTTTCAAATACAATACAATTTAACACAGGGAACCAAATGAAGCCTTACTTCTCATATTAATATTATTTATGATGATGCTGATAATACAATAACAATGCAAAATATTGGATTGTAATGTGTTAATGCTAATCCATTTAAAATGCCTGTGGAATACTAAACGAGGAGAAATATACTTTTAGCCAATCCCTGAACATTGTATTTGTCCGTGTGCAGGGATTCGATCTGTGAGTTTCTACGAACACATAGTGACGGTTGGCACAGGCCAAGGCTCCCTCCTCTTCTTCGACATACGGGCCCACAGATTCCTGGAAGACCCCCTGAACCCGGCCGGCGGGTACCGGCAGCGTCCAGGAGAAGGAACCCTCAAGCTCACCACAGGGAAGGGCTGGCTGGTATGTGCTTGGATTTTGTTTCAGTTGACTCGATTCTAGAGATGCGGTATAAATATCAGTCCGATAAAGCAGGGCTGAACAGTGCGACAGTTTGGTTTGCATATGTTTTTAAAACCGATTGTGAAGTTAAATATGTATTAACTTTCAGATTTGCAAGTGGAATGCGCTGCTATCATATATTTCAAATTAGGTGAAAGAACTTTACTATTCTTTAACTATGTAAACCAAACCTAAAAGGTAAATCTTGGTAGTCAATAGCCGCATACCCACCAGGGGTACTTTTCCCGCTAGGAGGTTTTGTGGGTGTGGTTTGGAGAGAGGATTCGCCCAGGATCCGCCCCTCAGGATTCTTTCCCAGCGACTCAGATCGTCCTCCAGCAGAGGTGGTACTTTTCTGAGCCTCTTCCGGAGCCGTTGCTCCAATCATTTTGCAGGTCCAATGCGTCATGCTTTTTGCGACACTTGGAAGTGATTTTCATTCAGGAGGGAAGAACCAGGAAGAACACACAAACACTGTGTGTTTGGCAACACAACACAACAGCTGGACCTGGCAACTGGAGCGGCACAAGCAGCATCGACTGGAAAACTTAGACTGTTTTCCAATCGATCTAAAAAGCATTTGCGGGATGAACCGAATGCCGGGTGGGCTTTCCCAAGGCGTACCGACGTGACTCCTGGTGCCGCTACAGACACCGTAGCTGGGGAGATCCGCGAGAAGAGCCCGACACACGTCCAGAGTCGCCGCCGACCGTTGCCTGAGCCTAAAGCCCCCACACCCGACTTCCACGCCCGACTCAGGACGGCCCTTCGAGCCCCGTGGACGGCGAACCGCACCGTGAGACACGAGATCCTCCGGACCGCCTGTCCCGAACGCTTCCACCGGGGGAGACGATACCCAGCCCGCACCCCAGCCCGACCGACCCAGCCCTTAGAGCCAATCCTTATCCCCAAACTACTATCTGGCATCGTAGAGCCACTTTTCTCTCCTGTGTTGATTACAGTATAAATAAAAAAGGCTTCCTTAGAATGACTTATCTTTTAATTATTTTGACAGAATGTATTATCATGCAGGCATTTTTATTCTTTACATGCCATAACTCAATAAAGCTGCAGAACATAATCCACACCTCCATAATATAACATACTCAATTATATTGTACTGAAATGCTTTTGACTAATATTTGATCCATCCGCAGCACAAATATAAAGTGTAAATGAACGCCCGCACCCCACTCTGTTGTCACAGCCATAAAAAGCACACAAACGTGGCATGTTTTATTTGTTTGACAAATCTAGAATAATGTCAAACTCCGATATTTCCAAAATAAATAATGTCTTGCTGTCATGCCGGTGTTGTTTATGCCGTAAACGAAAACTGTCGTGAAGCATTGCGCATGCTCAGTCAAAGATACCTTTAAGAAAAAGGGCTTTTAAAGAGTTAATTTGATACAAAACTGCCAAACCCTTTCAGCGATTTTAGTCTGTTTTTCATCGTGATTTCAAACATGTGTTTTTTTATGACCATTAGACCTCTGAAAATGGAGATACAGCTCTCTCCCCATTCATTTAGATAGGGCCCTGGTCTTCTTAAATCCAAATAGCTGCCCGGAAGGCGTTTCAAAGATGGCCACGAGTGAGGGGACTTGCCTAGAAGGACTTTGGTATTAATTGGTCATGGCAACCAAACACTAGGGACAGCTTTCTCAATATATAGAACACATTGTTAAGTATCAGGTAATGTGCAATAGGTAGGGAAGCTTTAAGAGTTGTTATTAGGGTGTCATTTGTATCAGCTGATAATGACTGTGAGAGAACCTGTTTTGGTAGAGAGCAGGTACTCTGTACCAGACCATACCAGATCATACCTCAGCCCGGCTCGCTTCCTACACACCAGGACATTGTTTCCCTGATTGGTTTGAGGAATCCATATTGCCTGTCAATCACATGTCTGCACCCAGCGTTAACATAGCACGTTAACAATGCACGTTAACATAGCATGTTTACATAGCACGTTTACATACTACGTTTACATAGCACGTTAACAGCACATGTGTGAAAGCTGGTCCCAACCTGGTCTCACAGGAATCCTGTGTTCGTGGTGGAGGAACGTTGGGAGGGAGGGAGTAGTCCAGAGGAGGTGAAGCAGGTCAGATGGGTACCTGTGCTGTGTTCCAATTCCACTTCCATGAGTACACTTAAACGTAGTACACTATCCGCATTCACTGAGTGTGCTGATTTTCAGATGTCAGTGTCGTTCCAAATCGAATACTCCTTGGCGCACTAACCGGAAATTACGATTGCGACTGCCGCCGCAGCAATAAACATCCTGCTTTGAACGGTGAACTCTTTACGCATAGTATCTATAAAAAGCTATAAAAACTACAAAATGACTCCATTAATGCAGGCTATGTGGAAAATGCTCCAACGTTGGCTCAGCCTGACACCACCTCTTCCGCTATGTAGCCAATATGGCTGCCGTTACGAGAAGTACGAGAAGTGAGCATCGTTCCACACTCCGCGGTATGACCGTTTTGAGTACACCATCCGGGTCCGTTCAGTACACCTCTTTTCGCCCCGATTTGAATTGGAATTACTGCCTTACTGACTGGTTTGTAACTTAAACACTGGTTAATGACATTACACACAGTTTTCTTTTATTTTCTTACAGAATGCTTTATACTTACAGACTGTTCAACTGTGCAGGTGGAAGCAGGTAATACCAAACCCATCTCACATGCGTCCAACCCACTTAGCCCACACTATCACAGACAACAGAGCATCACCACCACTGCCTCCATGCCTGGCTGGCTGCTGATCGTTTACTCACCGTCTGTTTGTGGTGTGCCCAAGGACATCCCCTATCTCACACCCAATATTCTGCACGCATCCTCAGTCCTCTGGGCCAACAGGAGGAATATTTCCCTGTTTACTCAAGTGCCACTTCATGATTAAAACCTAATCAGCCTCCTTCAGCCAGCAGCCCGGCACACACTGACACAGTGAACCTTCATTATCCCAGCAGACAGTGTGTGTGTGTGTGTGCGTGTGCGTGTGTGTGTGTGTGTGTGTGTGTGTGTGTGTGTGTGTGTGTGTGTGTGTGTGTGTGTGTGTGTGTGTGTGTGTGTGTGTGTGTGTGTCTGTGGGAGTGTCTGTGCATGTGTGTGGGTGTGTTTCTGTTTCTGTGTGTGTGTTTCT
>OMLJ01063106.1:0-11520 GCA_900302595.1 Gadiculus argenteus | reverse complement strand
GCGGAGAGGCGGGTCGTGTTGGATATGCTCTTCTCAGCGTTCGAGAGGCACCAGTATTACAACATTAAGGACCTGGTGGACATCACCAAACAACCTGTGGTGAGACACACACTCACTATCTCACTCACTCACTCACTCACAGTTCTAGTTTGAAAGATCCCATTAAATATTATTTTATTTAAATAACAACCAATAAATCCCACCTGTTTGATTCAACAATAAAAAACTAGCTGAGTTCTGTATTTTTTATGACATTACTTACTGAGACATTATAGCATATCAGTAATGTTGCAATATCCAATATCCTCAGTAAAGAACATCATAATCATTGTTGTGTGAAAAGTAATGATGATAATTATAATTTGTAAATTAAACTCCACCTCCATCTTTTGATAGTCACAAACGTTAACTTAAATCTATTAACAAGAATTGACTGTCACAGTGGTTTGGAATTCAGCCCCAGTAAAAAGGAGA
Source organism: Gadiculus argenteus (assembly GCA_900302595.1). Taxonomy (NCBI): domain Eukaryota; kingdom Metazoa; phylum Chordata; class Actinopteri; order Gadiformes; family Gadidae; genus Gadiculus; species Gadiculus argenteus. The sequence continues at coordinate 11,046 of OMLJ01063106.1, read as the reverse complement.
ATTTTACTGATATTAACCTTCTGATTAACCTTCTAACCTTCTTTACTGATATTAATTTTACTGATATTCAATAGAACCTTCCATTTCTATTGAATTAATATTTTATTTGATTGGAATTAAACAGGCATATCCCAGCGTATCCTTTTGAAAGTCCTGTATTTCAGCTTCAGTTGAGTGGTGTGTGCAAGCTCAGTTTAAGGTTCTTATTTTAGGTTATGCATTGCTTTTTCTATCAGATTTTGTTGATTTCAGTGTCCGTTAACTACAAACGCATAGGCATGCATACGCACCCCCTCTCTCTTAGGTCGAGGGAAGAAAACAATAGTTTTCTGCCCACCTTTCACCATTCCCTGCCTTGTGAAACCAAATCACCCACAGTGTATGTTCTCACCCATTTACACACTTGTTTAGCGTTCTCTCTCATACTCTTGCCCTCTCGAATGGAGAGACTGATACTGTGGATCCATTCCAACAGAGAACAGCAGTGTGTAGGTGCAGATGACCTTGGGGTCCTCTGATTACATAACCACGGGCAGAGTAGGAGTCAAACACCACAAATGCTTTCATTCTTCCCTTAAGCACTTGGCCAACACTCAAATCAAGTGAACAAAAGTGGTCAGACAAATGGTTCTGTTGTGACGCAATCAACTTGTTGTATATTTTTGAAGAGGTGCGTGCAGAACCCACTGTTAGAATTTTACTGATTAGCCATGTTCGCTCCTATAGCTCACCAAGACTGCTGTAGAAATGTCATTCCACTTTAGTTTCCTCAACATAGGTTACCTTTTGATCTAATCGAAGGTATGATTTAAGAGCTATCATTTGAGTACTACAACTACAAGTACAACTTTTTGACTAGAGCGAAAAGTTGAGTAAGCAACGTCATAACTTTCTCTCTTTACAAGCTAGCCAGAACCGGTAAAGGGAACGGTAAAGTGAACTGTGTTTCGTACCGGGAAGTAGTCCCATGAGCAATAGTACTTGTTCTTTCAATTCACGACTGATATAGTTGCTGGATAAAAGGGTTAGGGTTAAATGTAAATTCAATTGTATTACCAATTTCAAATGACAGTAGGCTAATTGATTTTTACATGGAGAACGGAAGCTTCTCTTTACATGTGTAGGAAGGATAAACCTATTGTTTTAAAAAGAGGAATTGCATTGGATAAGCACAGGAAACCTTTTGTTATCGCCAAACATCACTACTTTTTCAATACGTTTTGTATATGTGCTGCTTGTTGCCATAGCAACGTTCCCGCCGACAATTCGTCGGTCATAACCCCAAAATAATCCAACTCGACTGCGACACCTTGTGGCCAAATAAAACCATGCATTATGTTCTTTACTCATTAGTCACCGTTTGGCCTATTGACATTTGAACAGAAATCCGTACATGATCACATATTGACGTTAAACCTTCCTTTCTTTCTTTCAAGACTTACCTGAAAGAGATAATGAGAGAGATTGGTGTATACAACACCAAGGGATTGCACAAGAATACATGGGAGCTGAAACCTGAGTACCGCCACTACCAGTCTACAGAGGTGGAGAGGGATGAAGACTAGCCCAGAGAACCCATTGCCCCTTCACACCGGATACTTTCCTGGACCAGTGTCAACGGCAGAAATAACATTGCTTCTCAATGTGATTTTGAGTTACTTGAATAGCTGCCAGCTCTTACTTTAGAGACAGCCGATGTACAGCATATAAAATATAAAAATGGCAATAGGCTAAAATGATTTGGCTAAGACTATTTCTACATACATTAGATTCTCAAATGTCTTCCTGGTGTGGATACACATTAACCCAACCATATTGTAGGATCAGTGTAGCCATCTGATTTTAACGGTAGTCCAATAATCACTTCTGAATAAATCAAGTCTGGGAAGGGCACTGAAATCTGATAACTGGGGATGTCACTTGCCACCACCTGTTGACCAATCGGGTGGCTGGGATTTTGTTAGCATGCTCACTTGTAACCAAATATTGGTTAGTCACATCCCATTAACTTTTCAAATGCAACGTCAGATGACCACTTATGGCTAAGGCAGTTGAAATTTGTATCCCTATTTGGATATAGTTGAAGAATTTAAAGCAGTTCATATAATTTCCAAGTTGGTTGAATGACATCCAATGAAGCTTTGTCATTTGTCAATTTATGTTTCATACTACACTGGGGAAGTTTGTGTGAATGGTTTGCTTTAGTCATTCCAAAACAGACGTTTCAAGGTTTTTATTTAAAACCAGAATCATACTCAGTCAGGGAGATGGTAAATTGCATGCCGTCAGACAAGGCAGACGGTGATGAGGGTAAGCCAATCAGCCCCACAGAAAACATGATGCAGAATGGAAGATTGGATCATCAAGAAGCAAAGTTCATGCAAGATAAAAAGCAGAGCCCAATTTTCTTGCTTCTGTGTCTTCAATTAAGTGATGAAAAAGTACAATTGACAACTCGTGTATTAGATGAAAATTCACTCGCAATACCGATACTGTGGGCCATGTCAATAATCAGTGGACTGCACAATTAATTCCTTTGGGTTGATAAAGACCAGGTTCTTTCCCGTATCCGTAAGTCCGTTAAAAAGCCGCAAGAAAAGCCGAAGGGTCTTTGAGTAGTTACTGGAGGGAGAGAAAAAAGGGTTGCGTCATTTAATCTGAAATGCCCTAAACATTCAAAATAACCTCCATGATAAGCAGACTGAAAATAAAGTACGTACAACTTTCTCGATCTCCAGACCATCCTTGAAGAAAATCATGAATGGGGTGACGCCATCCTCACGGAAGTCAAGCATGCCCAACATGCCCATGGGGTTCATCGAATCACCTGTGAAAAACTGATGAGAAATGGTTAAATGGCAGCCAGTCTTAAATAAATAAGCAAATGACCAAGGAGTGCATTCAGTGTCTTTACCTGGTAGTTCTTAATATTAGCCAAAATATCCCTGACCCGGTCGCCAATTTGCTTCATGAAAGGTTCCACTCTTTCTGGATTGGTCTCCTGCAGTTTGGCTGTGAGTCTAAATAAACAAAAGGGATACTGTTAATCATACATCACATGCATTTGACTAGTGCAGTTTACCAATTACCATTTTAGACTTACTCCTTGACGTAGTCCTTGATGTAGACTTTGAAGCTCTTCTTGTTTAAATTGGTCTCCTGCAGTTTTGAATTGAGCACAATATCCACACCCGATTCTGTGACTTTGTCAAAGTCTTCCACCTGCTCATCTGCAGATTTGTTTCCACCGATGAGAGCTTCGCTGATGTCATCCCCCGACCTGGTGACCATCTGAACACAAAGGTATAAGGGTCATCTTGGTGTCACCTTGTGAGATCATCTTGATATCATATTGTAGTCCCACAAAAATAAACCCTAATACATAGACGAGAAATTATTAAATTAATTATCAAGACTCCATGCCATTGCAAATTAAATATGTACGCAGACATTGTTGCGTAGCTGATAATTGTCAAGTCACATTGGGGATCGACAAGACGCCGACTCAACTCAATGTTGACGTGTATTACTTTTTAGGACGTGCTTCCGGTGCGGCGCAGTTAGGACACATTCGTTGATGAGTCAATAGCGGGAGCGGCATTTTTTTTCGTAGGATCAGTCTGGGATTCTCTCCTCTGATTGGTTAGGTCTCCTTTAGATCGTGTTTCGATTAGTCCTAGCTGTTTGCGGGAGGTTAGGGTTTACCCTAACCAACCGGAGGAGAGCCAGTCTAACCAATCAGATGCGACAATCCCAGACTAATCCTACGAAAAATATATATCGCTGACGTAGGCGGAAAGTTTACGTTCCAACGGTATGAACCTCAAAATGTGTACATTTCTAGCCAACTTGTGAAGCGTTTAAGATCATGCAGTCGGGAACCGATGTACACATGTAGTGTGGGTCCCATCAGGTCTGAAGTCGTATTTAAAGTCATTGGTCTATGTATCCCCATCTATCCATCAGCCGGGAAGTTGTAAAACACTCACCGCTCCTTCCACCTCGATGTAAAACCCATCTGCAGTTTCCTTGATCTTGTAGATGTCGGTGAACATCTCATCACCTGCGATGGGAGGAAACGGGTTTAGACGTTGTAACAATTAAACCGTCGGGAACTGTAGGCGACGCTAGGCGGCAACGGCCACGACGACCACACAACACAACGACCATCAACACCACGAACACAAAGAACGACGTCGAAGGAAACCCAGATACTCGACAACTAAACGGTTTGGATGTTTTCCTTTTTGAAACGATGACATAGAAAACAGAACAAAATAAACCGGTTAGGCTGCCGAATCCAAAATGACGATGAGGTTAGCACGACGGACATTTTGATTAGCGTCATTAGCATAGCGGCTCGAGATAACGGGTTGTGAGAATAAACCGAGTCGGAAAGACAGCGTCGACAAACCCGCCCCGAATCATTGAATACGGTCTTATCATACCTGAGACTATGTCCTTGTAGATCAGCATTTTGACGGATTGATGTTAAAGATACTGCGGGACAAAACGGCGAACCTCCCACCACGACGGGACCTGACGAGGAAAGGACCGACGCGGCCTCAGGCGGATCCTTTACGCGGCAGCGGCGCGATGACGTCGCTGTTAAAGGGGACGCACTGCGAGATTGCCGCCTCGTGGCTGGAGTGTTATGGTGCGTTCAAAGCGGTGATAAGAAGACATGACGTGGGAGTTCTCGTTAACGACACTGTTCTGTAAAGAATATTGATCTGTATTTATGTGGTCGCGCAACATGTTTACTCTAGAAACCATTGCAACCAGCCTCGCCCCAATGCGGGACTGGTTGCCATGGTTTCTAAAGTAAACATGCGGGAGTAAACATGCGGGACCAATGCGGGACTGGTTGCCATGGTTTCTAGAGTAAACAGGTTGAAATGTTCAACCTGACAGCCAAAATCATGTTCAATGAACATGACTATTATATGGACCAGGACATCACAGATTGGATGTTGGAGGATGTTTTGAAGGGAACCTGACCATTCAAGAGAGAGCAACTAAACAAAATGTGTATGTTGTCAAGGAACTGTCAAAACCTGTTAGGTCTCCCAGCAATAATGGCTCTCAAGCTAGTGAAGCGTGTCAATATGGTGGAAGCCCAACAGGAGGACTTCACAGCTCAGTTCCACACTGTATTTTCAGGATTAGGGAAATTAAAGGAGCCCTATTCAATCGCGTTGGGGCCGGATGCCGTCCCATACGCCCATGTCGTCTCCACGGCGTGTGCCCCTCCCTCTGCGTGACAAGGTAAGAACAGAGCTGGACCATATGGATTGTATGGGTGTGGTCTCCAGGGTGACACTGCCCACACCATGGTGTGCGGGTATGGTCGTAGTGCCCAAGTCTAACAAGAAAGATACAGCTGTGCGTGGATGTAACACACTTAAACAAGTGGGTTCTGAGAGAGAGACACATCCTCCCAGCGGTAGACCATAAACTGGGAATGCTTGCTGTTGCAAAAGTCTTCACGAAGTTGGATGCTACCTCTGGGTTTTGCCAGATCCCATTGTCAGAAGAAAGCAAGCTCCTGACAACTTTCATTACCCCGTTCGGTCGGTATGCCTTTAATTGCCTTCCGTTCAGAATTTCTTCTGCACCAGAACACTTTCAGCGCCGCATCTTTCAGATGCTGGAAGGATGCGCAGGCGCAGTGTGTCATGCAGATGACATACTTGTGTATGGTGAACCATACTTGTGTATGGTAGAGCAATACAAGAGATGCCGGCACCAACTGATGTCGAAGGTGTGAAAAGAGTGATGGGACTGGTTTTTGCCCCATCTCGCATCTTACACACGCCCGATCAAAGACATGCTCTGTGGAAAGAACGAGTGGTGCTGGGAAGCGCCACAGAAAGAGGCATTTCAAAGACTAAAAACACATTGTTTGGGCTGGGGGGTCCTAACCCAACAGCAGTCAGATGGGACATGGAGACCCATCATGTTCATCTCAAGAGGAATGTCAGACACTGAAAACAACTATGCACAAATAGAGAAAGAAGCTTTGGCAGCTACGTGGGCATGTGAGTGTCTGTCATCCTATCTCCTGGGACTGAAATTCAGATTGGAGACAGACCACAAGTCACTAGTGCCATTGCTTAGTACCAAGGCTCTCGACGAACTTCCCCCGAGAGTGCTGAGATTCAGACTTAGGCTGCTGATGTTCACTTTTGACACTGTGCACGTGCTCGGTAAGCATCTGATAACCGCAGACACTTTATCAAGGGCTCCTGTGGAACACACATTCACACAGAAGGAAAAAGAGAACGAGGCAGAGGTCAAAGTGTTTGTGGATGCAGTCACTCAGAGTCTTCCTGTCACAGAGGCCAGGTTAAAAGAGATCATAGAAAAACAGAAAGCTGAACCGATCTGTGCAAAGCTAATCAGATACTGTGAGACTGAATGGCCAGAAAGACATACACTCTCTCCGGAGCTGGCCCCCTTCTGGCCTGAAAAAAGTAACTTCACCTTGAATGGACAGTTACTTCTCAGAGGACAAAGGATTGTCCTGTGAAGATTCTTCATAATCTTCACAGTGGACACCAAGGTATAGTCAAATGCAGAGCAAGGGCCTACCAGTTAGTCTGGTAGCCAGGGGCCTCATGTACGAAGCTTGCTTATGCACAAAAAAGCTGCGTAAGCAACATTTCACACAAACGACCGGATGTACGAAGACTGACTTTGCGTGGAAAAGTGTGGATCTCCACGCAAACTTCAGGGCTTGCTTACATTTTTGTCATTTTGTCAGTTAGCACACAGAGGCAATGCAGCGCAACAGCATTAGGCCGACTCGATCACGAGTCATGAACTAATACGGCAATAGGAGGCTAGATGAAAGTGGATTTGAACATTGCGATGGGTGATCTTGAATGCACTTCAATCACGCATTATTGTTGAGATGCATTATGTGACACTGTTGATATTAGGCTAAACAGACTCATAAAACAATATTGTCAATGTTGGAATGAAAAGGAAATTAAAAGAAGCCCCAGCAATATTAGTTTCAGTGATGACTTGTTTATTAAACGTTACATATTTTCAGGACCACGCACATCTGGGCTAATGGATCTCTCTTCACGCATTTATCGTGAAATTCTTGACTGCAATATTATTATTTGATGTTGCGTGGAGTAAGCACAAGCCATTGTTACTTAAAAAACATCCATCAATGAACCGGTCTGTCGAAATATGTACATATTATTGACACCCGTATATGGGAACAACCTATTATCAGCATGCATCCAAATAAATTAATTAGCACAATATTTTTTAGGTTAACATGTTGGCGTTGTTGGAAGATATTGCGAACGGTCGAATTTGAAGGCAATGGGTGTTCTGTGACTATTATGTTTTTTTGTCTTATGGTGATGACTGGCTTATCAGCTGATTCAGATTTCGCTATCCTCTTGAACTCTGTTCTGAGTTGGGCCCGGGTTGGAGAGGGAGACGGCGAGGAGTCACGCATCAGTTCCAAAACGATCCTGACTACGCTTGGTTTTCTGGCAACAGGATCATTACAGAGGGAATGACCGGTTAGTAAGAAATATGAGCCGCGCCATTCCGGCTGTTTTAAACGGTTTAATCCGCATCTCAACCAGGTAGATACGGTTTCCATGTGATGCCGTTAACCAAGTAAATCAAAGCCCAATTTGCAGCGATAGTCGGTTTTCCCAATGTAATCTGAGCGATCAACTGCACACACATTGCTATAAAGGCACTATGAAGGGGAATGCCTACGGAAATAGGAAACTTTTCAATTTAAAAAAAATAATCTGTGTATAATCTGTGATGCCCAAATGCACTTTACGAATAAGTGGCCATGGCAAGGTGGCCTGGGTCAACCCATTCATTCGTCCTCCTGACAAACAGCTCGGTTGTCAGGACGACCATGCAGATTTATACCAATTTGCATATTAAATGAGGGAGGAGACGGGGCGGAGAGTCAGGCTCGTGCATGTGCGCTCAATTCCACGCTAATTTGGGATGTACAAAGATAATCTGTGTGAAAGTGTGTTTACGCAAGGATGACACCTCCGGATTAGTATTTCTGCGTCCGCAAGGTTTTAGTCAGAAATCCATGCAAGTCTTCGTACATGAGGCCCCAGGACTGTCTGTCCATATCAGTCAGATGGTGGAAAACTGCAGTACGTGCTCACAGCATAGGGCAGAACAGAGAGAACCCTTGCTGACCATGCCTGTGCAAGAAAGACCATGGCAACGAGTCGGCTCAGACTTGTTCTTCTGGGAGAACAGGTCATACCTTCTCGTAGTGGACTACTTTTCACGTTATATAGAGATAGCCCACCTCAAGGTAGCTTCTGCTGAGACAGTAGTCGCTGCCCTCAAGGATGTATTCAGTCGCCACGGGACACCAGAGACTGTTATGTCCAATAATGGACCGCAGTACAGCTGTTCACTCTTCAGGACCTTTGCCATGGAGTATGGATTTACTCATATCACAAGCAGCCCCAGATACCCGCAGGCCAATGGGGAGGCAGAGAGGGCTCTGGCCACAGTGAAAGGACTGTGGAAAGGAGGAGGCGACAAAGCAAAGGCGCTATTGACATATCGCGCTACACCACTGGAGAGTGGCTACTCCCCAGAGCAACTTCTCATGGGAAGACGAATTCACTCTGACATACCACAACTTCCAGCTGCACTGCGTCCCCAGTGGCCAAACATCAAAGGATTCCAAAAGTCTGAAAAGCAGGCGAAGGATAACCAACAACGCCGCTACAACCTGCATCACAGAGTTCGCTCCCTGCCGCAGCTTCAGCCAGGTCAAAATGTATGGATGCAGAGAGAAAAGAAACAAGGGACTGTTGGCAACAACACCTAGGTCTTACATCATTGACACTGAGGAAGGACAGGTCAGGGGTAGCCGCGCACACATGTGCTCAGTACATAATACACAGCCCCAGACATCAACACCGGACACAACTGAACCATCTGATGCGAACCCAGAACCACACATGGAGACTCAAGGTGACACCTTGAGTCTCCTGTGATCCATCGGCAGTTGCCTTCTTGCTCTGGCTCAGTGGAGGGAGAGATTGTTCTTCTTCAGGGCATGGGTTCTATTGCATCCTGTCGGGAAACCATCACCACAGATGTCAGGTGCTGTGTAGCAGAACCGGACAGCGCAGGGGCTGTGGCCTGCTCAGGACCACTTAGAGCATATCAATGTTCTGGAGTTGCGGGCTGTGCACAGGGCATTGCAGTTCTTCTGCCCTTCCTGGGAGGCCGGCATGTGCTTGTGGGGTCGAACAATGTCTCGACCGTCTCTCACATAAACCACCTGGGAGGCACCAGGTGTGCACGGCTGTTGCAGGCATCCCGGGACCTCCTGTTGTGGGCAGCATCACGCCTGGCCAGCCTGAGAGCAATGCATTTGTCCGGGGTACAAAATCAGGCTGCAGACTTACTCTCCCATTGTAAGCCTCCGCCTGGGGAGTGGCGGCTTCATCCGTGGGTGGTTCTCAACATCTGGGACGTCTTTGGCAGTGCGGAGGTGGACCTCTTTGCCACAGAGGAGTCGACCCATTGCCCCCTCTGGTTCTCCTGGACAGAGGAGAGCAGCACTCTGGGCCAGGATGCTCTCGCCCACGATTGGCCAAAAGGTCGCCTCTATGCCTTTCCACCAATACCCCTGATTCGTCCCACGCTACAGAGGGTCCTCCAGCATGGTCACAGGCTGCTGTTGGTAGCCCTCTTCTGGCCAGGGCGAACATGGTTTCCACTGCTGCGCAAGCTCTGCAGCAGTTCACCACAGCGCCTGCCTGACAGGAAGGACCTCCTGTCTCAGTTACAAGGCCAGATCTGGCATCCCGACCCTAATTGCCTGCAGCTATGTATCTGGCCGCTGCAGGGCCCAAACCGCTGCTGGCAGAGCGGGTATTGCAGACGAGGTCTGCAATACTATATTGAACGCCAGGGTGCCTTCTACCCGGGTGCAGTACGAGAACAGGTGGCAGCTGTTTGCTGCATGGTGTTCAGACAGGGCTGAGGACCCTGTGCATTGTTCAGTTCCAGAGATTTTGGAGTTCCTCCAATCACTCCTGGACGGTGGCCGGTCCCGAGCTACTCTGAGGGTATACGTGGCAGCCATTTCCTCTCGTCATGGTCGGGTGGATAATAACAGTGGGGGGGGTACAGATTGGTGTCCCTTTTTCCTTTTTCCCTTTTTCTCAAGGGCGTGTTGTGGTTACGACCCCCACGAACACAGCAGGCCCCGGCATGGGATCTGCACCTGGTGCTCGATGCCTTGTGTTTGCCTCCCTTTGAACCCCTGACTCAGGCGGAGCTGAAGTGGGTCTCTACTAAAACTGCTTTTCTCCTCACTGTAGCGTCAGCAAAGCGTGGCGGGGAGCTTCACGCTCTGTCCGTGAGTGGCTCATGTCTCAGGTGGAACTCAGATGGCTATGTGGTTACCCTGTGGCCGAATTCAGCTTTTCTCCCGAAGGTTCTGTCATTGTCGAGGGTTAGCAGCGATTGTCTCATTGGGTTGTGGACGCTATCATCCATGCATATAAAGGAGGCGGCTACCCCCTGCCGTCCGGGGTGAGGTGCCACTCTACCAGGGCTGTTTCAACATTATGGGCGGCCCTGCGGGTCGTGCCCCTGGGAGACATCGGCATCGCCGAGTACCATCTCCAGGTTCTATCGGGTGAATGTTGCCACTCCCCACCCATTGCCTGCGGTCCTGTTGCCCGACTCTGCTGTTTCCTCTCAATAAGGTAGGTGTTGGAGTTCCTCGTGACCTTGTTGGTATGAGTTATCCAGTGCTTGAAGCACCGCCTCTGGCGGTCAGTAAGGATGAAATAGAATGAAAGTTACATATGTAACTGTTATCTGAATGTTCATTGTTGTGCACTGTTGGGCTTGTTAAGTTATGTTCGGGAAGTCACAGGTTACTGTGACTTTAAGGTTTACAGCACTGAAGTACAGCAGTTGTCGTAAAATGTAAGGTGTACAGCAGTTCAGTAAAGGCTACCTAATGACGCTACACAGTGTGCTCATTGAGTCCAA
>OMLJ01063074.1:0-13798 GCA_900302595.1 Gadiculus argenteus | reverse complement strand
GACATTGGGGATTGAACCCGGTACGGTACGTTTGGGCTGGGAGTCAGACAGTCGTTGACCCTGCCCCGACCCAAGTTCACACTCATTCGCCACAGAACAGAACCAGGGAGGTTTGAAAATGGAACACAGTGTAGAACAGGGTCCCTCTTAGGAGAACCGTTCCATCTCCTTATAAAATATACTGACTCAACCTGAGTACTTGACAAATTCCTATTACAGGATAAATTGGCTGATTCAATTGCTAAGTGACTTGTGTATAATTGGACATGTATCACATTCTAGCTCGCCCATTACAGAGAGTACGTTGACGTGTACTCACAGGCACTTGATGCTCATAAAATACACACCATAACGCTTTCAGGTTCAACGTGGACAAACATCCCCCCCTGGAGAAGGAGGAAGAATTTGCATACTAGAACCATCTTAAATCAGAGAGAGACCAGAGACCCAGAGAAAGAGACAGAGACAGAGGAAGAGAATATGATAAAATACCCAGATGTGAAACTCAACCAATATATCAGTTAGTGTTAGTGGGATCACTAATCAGTGTTTACACATGTTTCTTCTAAGTCATTCAATTGGTTTGTTTGGTATGCTTGCCTGAGAAGATATTAAGTACTACTTATTATTACAGCACCATCTCTGAATGAATTAAAGCATCTCTGAATTAAATGTAGCTCAAATTATATAAAATGAGCACCTTGGGCATCCAGAGTTACAGCTGTAAACCATTGTTGACCTGTGGTTCATAAATAAACCAAGAACACAACAACAGCCACAGATCTGTTCTCAAACCGATATGTAGTGTCTTTTGTACTGAAGGACAGCAGCGATAAAACATGTTGTTTGGCGTTGAAAGTGTCAAATCCATTCAGATCAGTTGTTGAAATTTTAATGACATAGCAATAATCATAGCCTACCTCTCGGAGTTGTACTCTGACTTTATTGATAGCCTTCAACCAGCGCATCCTGGAGGGGGTGAAGGGTAACGGCGGCCCGTCGTCATGGAAACTGAGGACCAAGAAACACTTCATCAACCTGTGAACTCCAGGTAACTTCCCTGCACATAATACTAGGAGAATAAATGTGTATTTTGTATTTTATATTTATATCGCATAGATCTTTTGAATGTGTACATTCAACGTTGTAGTGCCTGTTAAAAATGGGCCTTTGGCTCGTATTGGTTTTTTGTAACTTTTTCGAGAACCGCTCATCCAAACAATTTCACAATAGACCCTACACCCAATACACCCACCAAGTGTGTGGTACATTGGGTGAACGGTTCTCAAGAAAATCGAGAGGACACATAGTGATATATCCTGTGCATACGTTTTTCCCTTCCTGTATTTCTGTATTTTCTTCTTGTATTTTATTTTGTATACCAAAAATATTCCTTGTACATAAAAGCTTATCTGGCAGTTAAACAATCTCTGAGACAGAATGAATTAGTGAATGTGCATACATTTGAGGTTTACATTACAAAACAATGAAAACAATGTTTCAACAATTAACGAATGAGCTTCCATTACCGTTGAAGTCTAGCCGAGCGTCTCTCAGCGGGAGTGTCGTTCTTCAGGACCGGAACCACGACCTTGTTGGCGATCCTCAGGGAGGCCTCCTCCGCCCTCAGGGAGGTGCCGTTTGTGGGGTGGGGAAGTCCATTGGCCGGTGGCTGTCCCCCGGTGGAGGAGGAGGAGGGACGGATGTCGTTGCTGTGGTAGGAGTGGAAGGACTCCTCCTGCTCCGATCCGCCCGTGCTCTCCTGACCCGTCTCACTGAGCTGGGAGCTCACCTGGCTCAGGTTCCCCGAGGAGCCAAAGCGACTACTTTCCACCGGACTGGAAGGTGGCGGCGGGCGAGGGAGATGGCATAGTTAGAACGTGGTACGGTCGAAAATAAATGTATTTGGACTGGGAAAATATTTCAATTAGAACTTGCTCGTCTTAACCTTATTATTACCTATTATAACGTTATTAATGACTTTTAACATCCATACACTCAATTTTAAATATTATGTAGAAGGGAGGAGTTGTAAAGGAGATGAGTTACGTCAAACGGCGGAGATTGTCACCAATAAATGTACACTGTATTCATAGAATCTCTGATCTTAACAACTTACTCTCTAGAGCACAAGCAGAAATCTGTTTAAATGACCAATAAGTCGATAAGTCGAGAAGATTTCCTCAATCAGTTATTTACCAATGACTGGCATATGCCAAGTGACTCTAGAAAGTGTCTGGCTATTTTACTTATTTGTCCAAGATAATATGAGACATACACATGTACATTTAGTTTTGGGACATAGTTAAAGAGTGATCTACACTAAACATGAACACATACAATGCAACACAACTACACACAAAACAAACAGATGGATGGACTGCAGAACTGGACAAGGAATGCTTTTTAAAATGTCAGCAATGCACCATAAATGGTAAGGAAATGGGTGTTGCCATTTATTATGCTTTTACTAGCCTTTTTGCACTCAATAGCTCCGTCTTGGACAGGGTGTCCAGCTGCACTCCAGAAGTGGGGCCCGTGGAAGAAGGGGTTTCTACAAGACCTTCCTGCACCTTTGGGGACAGGGACGCTGAAGGATCTACTTCAGGAGTGGAGATGCAAATCTGGGGTTGGGCTACATCACCCTGGCAACCTACCGGTTCCTTCCTCTGGGCAGCGGGAGCAGTAGGAACAGACTGAGTGGTGGTTGTGGTTGTGGTGACACTAGGTGTTGGCTGGGGTGTAATGTCGGAGGGAGCTTGGGGTTTTGGGGACTCTGTCTGCCAGGGGAAAGAGATCTTGGCTCCAAACAAGGAGGTGGTGGAGGCAGCCGGTTGCTCTTGGTTCTGCGCGGCGGGACTTTCCTCTTGGAATATCCCTGCCGATAAGGTTTTAAACCCTGAGAACAGACCACTAACTGCGTCCGACTGGGGTATTGAGGGGGAGGCTGTGGGCTGTGCTGGTGTGGAGGAGAAAAGTGATCCCAGAGATCTTCCTGCCTCACCTGGTGTTGACATGAAGCCAAATAGGGACTTGGCTTGAGATGGGTCTGGATTTTGGGGGACCGGATCAATAGAAGCTTGCCCAGTTTCTACCCTTTGGATGTCAGGTGTTGCTGACATATCCACGTCTTTAATTTCAGCCTCACCTGTAATCTGAATAGGCTTCTCGTGTATTACCTCCTCCCCTTCGATAGTCTTTTCTTTAACAGTGGCATCAGCCAGATTACTATTAACACTCGGAGGAACCACATCACTTACCACTTTCGGTATATTTTCCTGAGCCTCAGTACTGACTTGATCTATTTTGAGTGGCACACTTTCACTTTTATTCTCTGTCGGCGGTGCAGCAGCCAGTGTTATCTTGGTCTCTGCTGGTTTTGGTCCTTGTGGATCTTGGGCCATGCCCCCAAATAAGGATCCACCAATTCCTCCAAGTCCTGCTCCAATCTGGGACGCTGTGGTCTGGGCGGTCACCCCTGCGAACATTCCTCCCAGTAAAGACCCACCAGCTGCAGCTGTTGGTGCTGGTGCAGAGGGGCCTCCGAAGAGCCCACCCAGCATTGATCCTGTGGCCTGGGGACCTGCAGGTTTGGCAGCGGGTCCTCCAAACATCCCCCCTAGTATAGAACCACCAGTCGGAGGTCCAGTTGTTTGAGGCTTAGCCTGTGGAGCCGCCCCACCAAATAAACCTCCCAGTAACGACCCTGGGGTTGTGTTCTGGTTGGTGGCTCCTCCAAAAATACCACCCAATAAAGATCCCCCGGTCTGAGGAGGTTGGGGTGCTCCTCCTACACTAGAAGGTTGCTGCGGAGTAACTGGTACAGTTGCTGGTTTGAAAAGAGAGGACATAAACCCTGAAACCGCATCAGCTGAGGAGTCAAGCATGGATTTATCTGGCTCTGGGGGCTTCTCTTGTTGTCCTACAATGGGAATTGCTGCCTCAGGCAAAGGCGTCGCCTCGATGGATTTTGATGCCGATTGATTCTCACTTCTTAGGTCTACCGTTGGTTCTGGTTTACTTTGCTCCTCTGGCTTGACTGGCTTCTCAGTTGCTGCATCAATATGTGTGTCTTTAGATTGACTGTCAATGGCTAATTCAGGTGGCTTGTCAGAATCCTGAACAATAGCAATGTTACCCTCAGGTTTAGTTGAGCTTGCTGCTTGTAATGCAGTTTCAGTGTGAGGTTGTTTGAGTGCACCGTCTTTCTCTTGGCCCACAGAAGCCGTATCTGGTGTTTGGGTCTCGGTGGGTTTTAGAGGTTCAGTCACTGTGGGAGATGGACTTGGAGCTCCAAACATTGACAGCAAGCCTTTAGCAGGGGTATCCCCAGCTGCAGAGGGAGCTCCAGGAGGAGCCGGCTGGGAAGTCAAACTCCCAAACATACTGCCCAGTATTGAACCGGCCGTTTGGGGAGCTGTTGTTTGGGAGGTAGCCCCGCCAAACATTCCACCCAATATGGATCCACCAGTCGGTGGTGCTGGTGTGGCAGTGGTGCCTCCAAACAACCCGCCAAGTACAGATGCTCCAGTTGGAGCACTGGAAGCTGCTGGAGCACTTCCACCGAACAAACCTCCAAGCAAGGACCCAGCGGTTTGTGGAGCTGCTGCCTGTGGACTGGAGCCTCCAAACATACCCCCAAATAGAGACGCCGCAGTTTGGGGAGTGGCTGCTTGAGGAGCAGGTCCTCCAAACATGGACAACAGCCCTTTAGCGGGTTCGTTTGAGTCTGGTGGTCTAGGTGTCTCGCTTGCAGGCGACGTTCCTGCTTTTGGAACGTCAATGCCGGATCCAGCTAGCACAGGTGTCGTCTGTAGACTTGAGCTGCCGAGCATGGAATTCAATCCTGAGGAAGTTTGCGGTTTATGAGGAACCCCTTCCTGAGGTGTAGGTTCTGGGGTTGTGTCTGAAACTGCACAATCAACCATCTTAATTGTGGTCCCATTGGCAGAAGCAATTTGCTTCCCAGTAGAGTCAATTAACGGTGTTACTTGTGGTTCCACTGATGCACGACCAGGCTCGTTTGAAGTTGAGATTTTACCTAGTGTATCGCTGGTGGTCGGCACCTCTGATACTTGTGATGGAGTTTGTTGTAAAGTAGATGTAAACATTGACAGTAGGCCTGCTCCCGGAGTTGGAGTACCGGTGCTTCCAGGTACTGGAGGTTTGGCGGGACTAGGACTGCCAAACATTGAGAATAAACTTTTCGCTGGACTTTCATTGGATGTTGACAAGCCACCAAATAATCCTTCAAGGACAGAACTGGCTTGCTGTCCCTGTGGTTGGCCTTGTAGTTGTGGCTGTTGTACACCTTGTGTTTCATTTTGTGATTGAGATGTGCATTGTTGCTGTGAACCAGAGGCACCTGGCAGAATCCCTCCAAGGATAGAACCTGTCTGTGTTTGGGGACCACTGAAAATGGATTGAAATCCTGTATTGGCCGGCTCCTTGGGCGGAGCGGTCCCTTGGGGTGGCAGTTCAGCACTAGGCTTGGGTTGAGCTGGGGCCGGGGTGGGACTTCCAAACATTGACATTAAACTTTTACCAAACGATTCTTGCGGAGGTACTTGGGGACTAGTGCCTGCAGCGGGTGTTGAACTTGGACCACTGAACATTGATAATATACTTTGACCGAGTGACTCTTCTTGATTTGCTTGGGGAGGAGCTTGGGGAGTAGAATGGAAAGTAGCTTGGGTAGAAGCTTGGGGAGCAGCACATGAAGCAGCACGTAAGGCTTCATTAGGTGCTTGTGATGCAGGGCCAGCTTTAGCAGCAGGTTGTGCAGGACTTGGGCCAGTAAATAATGATAAGAAGCTTTTCCCAATTGATTCTTCTTGTGGAGCCTCTGGAGCTGCACCTGCCGCAGGTGACGGACTAGCTTGAGCAGACTGAGAAGTTCCCGATAGCATCTCGCCAATGGAAAACCCAAACAGTCCACCGGTTGGTTTGGGTACTGGTTCTTGTTTGGTCTGTCCTATTGGTTGCATGGTTTGGGATCTGCCTGGCCCAGGACCTGTGGCAGAATTAGAAGTAAATACTTGTGACATACTTTTGGTTGGTTGCTGAATCGGAGTTGACCGAGAGGATGAACTCTGATCCATTGTCTGTTGTCGCTGTAAACCCTTCGGTCTAGATGCAGTTGTCAAAGAACTCTCCGGAACAGTGGGTTTTGGTTGTGGTTGCGATGTTGATGAGGCGTCAGAACCAAAAAGGCTGCCCAACGAACCAAACAGATTTGAAACTCCTGTCGCCTCTTTGTTAGCTATGGCAGGCAAGGTACCAGTGTTACCAATTTTATTCTGCTGATCAGGGGGCTCTGGTTTGGGTTCATCTATTCCTACTGCAGTCTTGAACATGCTCATAAATCCTGCTTGTGGTTGTTCCTTTGGTTTCTCTACTTTGATTTCTTCAGCTGGCTTTGGTTGCGTCCATGTCTGTTGTCCAGGTTTGTTTAGGAAATCCCTTGAGCCAAATGGTCCAGAGACCGGTTGGTGTGGGGATGCTTGCTGTGACATTGTGGACTGTCGTGCAAGTCTAGGTTTCGGTGCACTAGTCTGGGAAGGTTCTTGGGTTGGACGAATTTGACTAGCTGTTGGAGATGTGGGCAACATTCTTGAGCGACGGTCGGATGTGATCTCCAATTTCTGATCTCCTACACTTTGTTGTTGTACCACAGGGGTAGTAGAATCATCTTTTACTATCTTCGACTTCAGGCTTTGCAGACCCAAAGATATAATGCTTTTAGGCTGTTCAGTGGATTTAGATGCTGCTGTTCCTTGCTGCTCTTTGGAAACAATGCTAGAGTCTGTCTTTGCCACAAAGGATGATATGAGAGAGGATATGTGTCCACGGTTAGGCTGTTGTTTTCCGGGAGTAACTCTCTTCCTCCATTCCTCCTCTGATGTATCTTTTATGTGCTTCACAGTCACACCAGAAGATGACCGTCGCCGCTGGCCAGGTTGATAACAGTTGTTAGGGAACTGCTGATTTGGATCTGCTGTAGGGGTAGAGCTAAGTGAAACGGCAACCTTTTGGGCAAGAAGACTCTTTGTTTCTTGATTGTTCCAACAAGGGCCTGAGTACTCTTTATTTTGACACGAGAGGTCCATGACTTGTGTGTATGGGTCCTGATTGATGTATCTCGGCTGTCTAGGATCCATCCTAACTTTGTTTAAGCTGTACAACGCCAGGTCTCCAATGAGCTCTCCCTGTGGCGCAAATGAATTTTCAAACATTTCTGAGAAACGTTCAAGGTTCAAATTCATGATCTGGTTTCCCTTCCTATATGCAGCTGATAAATCCATTGGGGAATTTAGAAGCTGGGGATGATTCTGGTCTTGTCCCGGTAGCCAAAGGAGCTCGTCTTCGTTGTACAGGGGAACTTTAAAGCCACACACAGACACCTGTTCGTTGTCCAACCAAGCACTAGGAAAACCCTCCACTGGCTGTACACCTTCCCAGGGCTTTCCTTCAGGGGCACAGGCGTAGACAAACTCCCCGGCTGCGTCGGTGAGCAGGGTGTAGATGTATTCATGGTCGGTGTACACGAAGTAGCCACAGTCACCTTCCTCTGCTGGCCACCACATGCCTTGCTCCAACAACGCAAGCCATTGCTGGTACCACTCGATATCTTCAAGATACGCAGGGTCCTCAGTCTCACCGTTGGAATGTGGAGGGAAACTTGACTCGGTTTTATTTGAATTATATTTGCTCCGATTAATCACTCCGTTAGCAGGGATATTGCGGCAACCATTGGTTCCATATTGCCAATTTGCAGAGTAGGATAGGCTTGGCGGGGTCTCCTCGTAAAAACCTTCATGGTATGAAACTCCACTAAGACTATAAGAGCTATCATTATTAAACGAGTGCCATTTCCCAAGTTTGGCGTTACCTTGTCTGGTAGTTAAGTTTAATGCGCTCTCCTCTTTGTTTGCATATTGTAAGTCGTCATAGCTGTTCCACGGTTTATTTTTGCCATATGGGTCATTATTGTAACTTTGACTTCCATGGAATTGAAGCTCATGCTGCTCCAATTGAAAATTAACTTCTTGGCTTGGTTGCAGTTGAGCTTCATCCAGCTGGTTCATATCGGAGGGGTTACACTGGATGGAGAGGTTCTGTAATGACTCCCTTTGGCTCCACTGTCCATTAACTTGGTCTGTGACATGTTGATAATTCTGGGACTCACTCTGAAACAGCTGCCAAAGAGCCGACTGCTGGATCCAATGATTTTCATCATCATAAGTGGGGCTTATTGCATACGGTGATAGCTGACCTTCATACAAAGATGAATTGCTTCCCCTGATGCATTGCTCCATTGGTACTAGAGCGAGATTTGAGTAGCCCTGTGAAAGGGAGGGGATATTACCAGTGCTGTACGCCATCGCCTGAACATAATGAAGGGATCCTGGATAGTATGACAGCTGTGCTAAATTCCCGGTGCTGATTGAAGAGTAACTTTCTTGACCCTGAGGAGATCTAGTAAAAGAGGCTGAGGTCCTTAGGTCCAGACTCTCTCTGTCAATTGAAACCGGGGGGCTTACCATAGCATGTCTGCTTTGGTTATAAAAAAATGCATTCCTCTGTCTGTCAACATTTTCAGCGTTAGCAGCATTTGGTGCAAATGTATTTATTTCTGGAAGCACTCCAGAAGAGCAATATCTTTCAATACTTTTCTCTGGACCATGAGCTGCTATTTCTGCTTGATTAAGTGGTGAAGGTTCCCTTGATTCATTTTTGTTGAAAATTGCTGAAAGAAATCCTTGCTTTTTAGCAGGCTGTGTGAGATAATTGTCTGGCTCCACCTTCTGTTCTTGAAGAGACGGATTGTTGTCATGAGAGGGTGTCAGAGTTTGACTTGTTGATGGTCTTGACAAAACATTCATTCTCGATCTTGGATGTGGAACTTGCCCTGCTGATCCCTGCCCGATGTCGTCAACGTTTTCAGTTGGTTTAATTAACTTGTTAAACATACCCGAGAGTATTCCAGGCTGACTTGTAGTCCCTTGTTGTGTCTGAACATTCTCACTATACTGGAGGGGGTTAATATTCTGAGGCAAGGGTTCTGCCTGTCGCTGTTCAGAAAATGGCCTACTAGGTTGATGTGGTCTTGGTGCCATGTCATATTTTGGTTTATTTGTTGCCATCGGTTCGCCCTGGCTGGATCGACTTTGTGCCATGGACATTTGTTGAGTGGATGTGGACTGTTCATAAACATTATCTGCAGAGGCAAACTTGAAAAGCCCAGAAAACAGACCAGTCTGGTTGGATGGGGGTTGGCGTGATGGAAATGTTTGTTGACGAGTGAAGTCTGGCTTGTTAGATTGTTGCAGAAAGGTTCGACTGTCCCTCAGAGGAGTATGAAGATTTGATCCTTGAGTATTTTGTTGATGGTCAGACTGACCTGTGGGACTGGCAGTTACCTTCTCAGATGATCCAAATTTTAACAAGCCAGAGAAAAGCCTACCTTGTTGTGATGGTACTTGTTGTGGGGGAGAGGTATGGGTGGACTGTTGGTCGACAACGGGAGACCTCTGTGGGGGACCCTGAGGAGGTTGGGGGTTTTGTGATATATTGTCATTTGATGAAAACTTCAGAAGACCAGAGAGAAAGCCCCCCGAGGCTGGGGGGTTTTGTTGAGGGAGAGGTGGTTGGTCGATGTGCTGGAGATTGTTAGGCGGTTGATTCCTAAGGGGGTTTTCATAGTTTGAATTGTTAGATACGTCATTCGTTGAACCAAACTTAAGAATCCCAGATAGAAGTCCTCCTTGCTGGGGCGGATTGGTTCCCGTACGAGACAGGTCATCCGTTGAGCTTCCTTTAAAAAGACCAGCTGTTGGTGGAGCTTGCTGTTGCATCCCGTGAGATGCGGCTGATGGTTGGTTGTTCATGCTGGGTATCGGATGTGAGCCTGCTGGAACTTGGTGTATTTGGGTCTGTTGCTGACCACTAGGAATCTTCTGGGTTAAGAGACCCGGGTGTGTGTTAAAGACAGTTGAGAACCAACCAGTCTCTGTAGTTCCCTGTGGTTGTGATGTTGGGGCGGTAACGGCAGAAGTATAAGGTGAAGGATTTGACATGCCTGAAGGTAAAGGATTCGGGGGATATGACTGCACAGGGTTCTTTGTGTTTTGGGTACTAAGATCTTCACTGGATGCAAACTTAAGGAAACCGGACAGGATTCCTCCCTCTGCTTTGGGGGGTTGGGGATGGGATACGTTTTCAGAAGAACTGAACGGTCTACTAGTGGAGGCGGATGGCTGCTCCGCAGTCCGGACATCTTCTGCTGATCTAAACACAGGGTAGACTGCCACTGGTGGTGGACCCTGAGGAGGAATAGGGGCTGCAGGTGTTAGCAATGTGCTGAGAGCCTTCAGGCTAAAGAAGGTTGACTTGACCGGTTCGGATTGCACAGTTGACTCTACGGGCACTGATCCTTGAGAATGTTGTTGTTTGAAAGTAATTTGGTTATGCCTCTCATTGTTCCATCTTTCTCTATCAATTTGTTTTATTGTCTCTTCATGTATTTCTTCCCCTCTGGTCTGTTCGCCTCCGTTGATGTGTTTTACATCCCCATGTGTATGGTTCTGAAATCCAGTCTTCAGTGGCGGCTGTTTTCCATCTGGCACTGGTACATCAGGTCCAGAAAACAGCTTCAATGGATTCAATTTCCCAAGAACAGAGCTCCCCGTGTCAGGCGGAGGTTTATCCGCAAAATCTGGAACTGTTTCAACTGACCTCATTTCACTCAGAGATTTAACTCTAGCATCGTTTCTTTCCTTGTTATTGATTTGACATTTTATATCACTTTCAGAAGGAAGATAACTCACTATTTCTTTTGGAGAACTTTCTACTGGGGATACCATGGCTACTGGAGCGGCACTGGTTGACTTTGGAATAAAGGAGAAGAATCTGGAGATACTAGACGTCTGTGGGGGCTGAGCGGTTTGCGGTGCTACAGATCCAGGTACCTGCTGTTTTGGACCGGTACTAACTTTCTCTGTGATGGAACTAAACAAAGAGCTCACAGCGTTTTTAACCCCTGAAATACCTGGCTCAGAGTTTGCCTGCGTTTGAGTCTCAGCCTTGAGATCTTTCGGCGAGCCGTTTGGTTCGTCTCCGAGAGAATCGGTTCGGTTGCTTCCGACTGACGACAGTCTGGATTTGCTCGTTCTGGGGAGGGAACCGTACTTGCTAATTTCTTCCTCTTTTTCCGCGAGGTACTCTGAAACGGTTTCGACTAGACATTGGAGCTCGTCCATTGGGTCCACGAATTCGTCGCCGGGCTCCTCCAATGGAGACAGCGGGGTCTCCGACGTCCATCCTCCCAGCCTGCCTTTACCGGCCCTCCTATCCCGATGGCCATGCGGCACGTCCGCGGAATGTCCAAACGATAAAGAATACCTGTCCAGGCCATGACCTCTGTCGTTTGACAACTGGAGGTCATCTGCCAAAAAGTCAATGGCTTCCATATCCGTTTCCATCGGGTAGTGTCCGTCAGGGCCTTCACAGTCCTCATAGCTGAGCCCCGCCCTGAGTCTGGCAGCTTCTTGCTCTTTATAAGCCATGTAGTTCTCCAACGTGTGCCCCAGCTCTGTCTTGGCCCACATCCGGGTCTTGTACAGAAGCCCGTTCTTGTACGGCCGGAGACATGGGGTCATCTGCTCCTCCTCGTCCTGGATCTCTGCCACCTTCTTCGTGACCAGCTCGCCTCTCTTCTGCCGCAGGACGTCCCGGTCCGGGCTGGTTTCTCTGAGCTTCTCCGGGTCCGCGGCCGACAACCCTTCGGGGTCCCGGGACTTTTTCCTCCGCCGACGCCGGTCGATGGTGTCGTAGCCTTCGGGGTAGGGGGCTTCGACCGGGCGAGGGAGGACGTCGCCGTGTTTGGAGGCGGTTTGGTCAACGGTGCCGCGTTGGGACTCGGCGCAGGCTCTGGCCATACGGAGGATCACCGTGTCCTCTTCGTCGTTGTCGTCGTCATCGTCTAGGAAGTCTCTCAGCTGAGGCTTTGGCTGCCGCCTGTGTTTGTTCTGCGATTGGTCTGCCCCCATGCCCGAGTTGACCGGTATTGTCCTAACCCTGCCTCTCTGTTTTAACAATCTAGTCTCAGTTGGGGGGGCAATGGTAATAAGATTGGAAGGAAAAGGAAAGTGTGGGAAAGGGCGGATGCAGACAAGAAAAGAGAAAATATGGAAAAGGAAATAATGAAAAGCAAAAAAGCAAAAAAACAAGCAAAGTAAGCAGAGTGCATGCAGAAGTAAAGACACAGAACGTTTCATGCAAATCACAACATTTGAATCAAAAGATATCCCATTTGAAATTACTATTTAAAAGAATATATAGAAGTATAGAATATAGAATATGTAGAATATATAGAAATGTTAAACCACAACACATGGACTTTGGGTATTGTTGCTCAGCTAACTATGTTAGCAGAATGTCAACTAAATAAACATAATCTTTCACATCAAATTCACATCAAATGAATCTGAGAACCAACAATTTAATTTACAGATTGCTTGAGTACCAATCAATGCATGATCATTTTGAGTCTGTCTTTGTGTGCAAGCGATGTGAAGACGACATAAGTTCATGTGTTTATGCATGTACACTTGGCATTTTGGATGTTTTTCTAATAGAGCAACTAGAGCATGCATTTGGACATTTTTTTTCAGCAGCAGCATGTTCAGGGAATACCAACTAAAGTCACCACCCTGAGGACAACATCCTACCAGAGAGGTGCTTTGTCACGGAAAATACGATTATGTTTTCCGGGCACCCATCTCTGAGAGGAGGGGTTGGGGTGCATCAAGGTCAGAGCCAACCAGACTAGCATGGGGTTATTCCCGCCAAAACAATAGGACCCCAGAACAACAGGAAAACTGTGTTTTAATGTTGTGACATTATCCGAATCAACGTCCCGATCTGTTATGACGCTGTGTCCGAGCTGAGCCAGACACAAACCAACACCCAGACGGTAAACGCCATTGTGGCTAACGCCCAAACAGTGAAGAGTGTGCTAATGATGAAAAATACAGCTACTTCAACGTGTGTAAAATAACATACACATACAACAAGGAGAATCCACACTAAACTTGTTGAGCTGTCCTTTGTCATGGAAATCAGAGAGTACTTAACTCTAACCCTTAGAGTTATATATATATATATATATATCAAATGTACTCTGTGTTTTCCCGGTTTGCTGTGGAAACTTTTGGACTTAATTTATATGCGTCGATCAATTTCTTAACCCAAACATAATTAAGATTAATCTTTTAAGATAGATGTTGTCGCTCATGTATATTGTCATTTGTAGGCGTGGGTAGGTGTGTCTGTGTATGCGTGTGTGTGTGTGTGTGTGTGTGTGTGTATCTGTGTGTGTCTTTACAGCTCTGACTATGTTTGTGTCGACTTTCAGAGTTTCCGTGTCTTGTGCAAATGTTTTTTTAACAAATCAATAAAAAACACAAAAACAGAAAAGCAAACTAGCACAAATGCCAAAAACCCTGACTCATGAGAAGGCCGCTGTGTGTCTGACCTGCTCCCCATGGGCTCCCGGTACTCCATGTCGAAGCTGTGCAGCGAATCGGCGCAGGGTTCCCGCGGGTTCACCCCGGGATGGAGCTGCTGCTGCTGCTGCTGCTGCTGCTGCTGGGGGGGAGGCGGCTGCTGCTGCTGCTGCGGGTGCTGCTGGTTGAGGTGGTGGTGGTGGGGGTGTTGGTGGTGGTTGTGGTTGGGCAGCGTTCGGGTCGACCTCACGGGGTACTGGTGCAGCGACGAGTTGGGCTGCGCCGTGGTG
>OMLJ01063073.1:0-11823 GCA_900302595.1 Gadiculus argenteus | reverse complement strand
TGAGACAGACGGGCCACATTAGCAGACGCAGAATCCTGCATGGGATGTCAGAGTTGTCTCACACCGGCCCCAACAGCAGAAAGGATTCTTTTAGCAGACAAAATACAATAATTCTAGAAAAACGTTGGCGCAATTTTCAATAAATCCTAGTCACATAACCACAGAAAGCACTAGGAAGTACACTTTTTGTATTCCAGAGGAGGCCCCAAACTAGCACTAAACTAATGCAATCACCATGTTATTTCCAGGCCACACGTTTCTTGCCAGTAGCATTGGTTTCAGCAATGGCCAATTTCACCTTTCATTATGTGTGATAGGTGGAAAATTGAGAAAGGGTTTGGTTTACCTTGGTGTTGACGTTCCCCCCGCTATGAGAATGCCCGGTGACTCGCTGATGGGACTCATCACACACACACCGCTCCATTTCCACAGTATTTGTTTGTCCCGAGCATTCCCCTCCTCGTATGTGTTTAGCTTGCATACACACAAAGGGATTTGTTAGGAATGTACGCAATGTGAATCAGAGCGTTTCCACATTAATATAAAGATTGAAGAAATGCCCATATGGGGCTTTTTTTCAGGTTACTTTCATTTAAAACATGTTATTTAGTCACACAGGTTTGTGGCAGTGAAAATATGATGGTGGTTATGTTACGGGCATTCTGAATCAGGAATGGTGTTTCAAAATATGAAGGAGAATTGCCCATATTTACATTTTTATAGACCCACACTAGTCGTTATTGAAAGCAGTGTGTACACACACACCATTGGGTCGATTCCACAAATAATATCTAAGCTGTTACTTTAACATTAACCTTTATGTTTATAGTTAAGTAATTGAATTGGATTGCTTCAATCCGACCCTATTTGAACCCACAAAAACATGCAAATATGTACCGCCTCGGTTTGGCAAAGTTGCAAAAAAAACCTTGTTTTTTTTACGTTATCCAAGTGATTCACTGCCTAATGGGTCAATTCCAAAAGAGGAGGAAATGATGTCAAGCATTTGTTAGACTGCACACACACACACACACACACACACCAAAATCTCAAAAATCGAAATTATAGAGTACATCATAATATTTCACACAATAAATATTTGATAGGTTTGGAGTGGGCTGAGCACAGAACCACCACCATAATAGCAGCAGTAAAGTCTCTACTAACTAATTAGGAGGAACAAACACATGTTGATATACTGCAGAGTACCGCTGCAGTACATTTGTCCAAACATCTGATTATAATAATAATAATACAATACAATAATACAATAATAATGTAATGCATGCCTTATGGCACACACTTACTTCCCAATGGCCCCAATACCGTAAACACTGTAAGCATATAGGCAGCCTCAATGGGGAACGAAAAACTAATTAAGCCCATCAACAGTGGAGCTGTGTATGTATGCTAGTACTCTATTCAAGATATATGTCAGATGCCACATTTCTAATTCAGTGCAATCACCCTTACACCAAGTTCAGCTTTCAATTGTGTTATCATGCATCACACCCACGACAGACAGACGATGAGCAGCAGTCATTAGCGTTTGCAGGCATCCGAAGCACTGACGATACGAGCGCAAACACAACCGAAATAAGAATAACAAGAAGTAAGGTGATATAACATCCTTGTTTAAAGACCGAAAAACACATCATACCCTCCACATCCGACCGGCTTGTTAACTGAGCGATGCCGTGCTGAAGGAGAGGCTCTCCTAAATGGGTTACTGTTTGATCCACACAGCCGTTGACGCGTGTCAGATTCTGTCTTTTGAAACAGTCCCCTTTCTAGTCCACCGGGGAGAAGATTATTTGCACGTTTGGTTTTATTGCATTTATGAGAATGCGTTATTTAAAAAAAGTTTTTCTTCTTGAGAAGAAGAATATAAAGAATTGAAAGAATATAAAACGGAAACATAACAGGTTCCGAACAAAGTGAGCCGTCTTATCGGATCAAGCCACGAACAGGGGGTTATAAATACCGTTGTGTAACCGGCCTACATTTGATTGACGGTCGTGAGTGGTGAGTTTGACAGCTTTGCATACTCTTTGTGTTTGATCACAACAGATCATTTTGTTCTGTTGCTGAAACACGCCTTACGATTAGGTTAGCTTAGCTATGTCAGGGTTAGCTAGGGTGACCAGACGTCCCCGGTTTCCAGGTACACCGGGGGCGGGGCCTGGCGATCGCCGCGAACGCCGGCGATCGCCCCAACGGCTGCGGGGACCGGCGACGGCCGCGGGGAGCGGGTCCCCCCGGCGATGATCCTTGCCACCGCGATGATGCTAGTAAATAGTTGTTTACGGTGGTGAAGCTAAATCTGAAGCTTTACATATAAGATATCTACGCATGTACGGAACTGACTAAGGCTCTCTTCACTCGTAACATCAGTCAGGGTGGCAGCCTAATCTCACTCACTCATATTTTCTCTTCCTCTTCTTTAATGAATGTAATTTGATTACAGTAGTGATCGCCATGAATAAAATATATATATTAACAATCGCACTTCGGCTAATTAATTTATTTTATTTTGTTTTCAACATTTACAAAAGAACATGGCCTGCTGGGAAATCTGTTCGACCAATCATGTCATGTTTCTGATCATAGGCTACGTGCTGGCACGTTGATGCTAGAGCCTAGCTGTCATCCTGAGAGTGACTCTTAGTAGTTAAAACCAAGACATCACATCACAAATTCTCCATCGAGAATGGAAGAGCAAGACAATTGAATTTGACCTCTATTATCAATGAGTTTCCTGAACAGAAGGCACGCAGAGTTAACTTCTGAACGGGTAATAGCAGTTATTTTATTATTGGTTATGGCCGCTGTGCCATGTAGGAGTATTACCATTGGCCATTTTGATTAGGCCATAGTTAATGGCCTAATCATTCCCAAAATAGTGCTGTTTGGGAAATGTAGTTGTGTGGTCAGACTCAGCTGAACAGAGTATTTATGTTTTGTTTTTGATAGGCAGGTTGCAAATACGCTGTGCGTGGTTCTAATATTGTTTGTGCGTTCGTCCTTTTCACGAATTTGACGTGTGATCTAGGGATGCTAATCTCTGTCCGTGGTTCTGATGGTGATTTTGCGTTCTCTCATGGCTGCTGTTGGCTAGGCGGCCCTATGTGGGGGAGTGGATGAGTGGATGTTTCTGGCGCCGGGTCTGGGGGGGGGGGGGGCTTTTTCAAATCACCCCTGCCTGCTGGCTACGGGCATTCACAAACCTTAAAACAACCCTAAACGTTCATTTTCAGAAATGTGCAACTCACTGAGTGGTCAGTGGTGTTCGTTGATGTTCCAAATCAACTATCGTAGCGAAATACAGTTTCTGTCTTGTTTTACTTGAATGCCTGTATCTTCATTCTGAAGCAGGCAGGGGTGATTTGAAATGATCCAAATACCCGAGACAGGACCAATAGTCAAAATGTTGGTGTCAACCACTCTATTTCATCCTAGACAACCCAGAAAGGGGGCTCAATGTGTTAAATACCGGAATTGTCCTTTAAGTACGGGGAAGTAATATTTTTGTATCAACTTTATAAATCAGTTTTTACTGGGTCTATTTACATAAAACAAAGACTGGCATAGAGATTCAAGCAAAACAAACCCTCTGAGACCCTATAACCCTATATTTTTCTTGTAATTATCTGTTATATTGTAGGCTAAATTCTGATCAGTAAACAGTTGCAAGACAACAGTAAGCTGATGTTTACCAGTAGTAGCTTTAGCTTTAGCTCTTTTAACCTGAATATTTACAAGCCTCCTCTTGATACACTGACATAACTAACCAACTGTCTTTTAATCACTTTGAAAAGCTTTCTTTCATCCCTGCGCACTTTTTCTCCTTCTCAATCTTTCTTTTTCTATTTTGTGCGGGAGGAGCGGGGAGTGATCATGTGCATGAGCCACCTTACAACCTGCTAGTCTCAACGGGCTCTGCAGGCCCCTAGTATATGACCCCCCCTCCTAAGCCATCTAAACATAGGTAAACTTCCCCTCCTTCCAGGGATGGTTAGGAGGGCACTATGTGCCTTAGCCAATAGATAATGTTGTGTCCATGGTTACAGATAAGTCCAGGATGCTTGCAGACTGTGGTCGTCCAGTAATGGTTAAAGGTCAGGTTGTTATCAGAGGGGGCTGGTGTCCCAGGGACTGACCACATGACATTTGTCTCCTTCAGTACCTGGAGTCCGCCCGGCCCCTCATGGATGATGAGCAGTATGCCAGGATGGAGGGCCTGGCCAAGGACTTCGAGAAGAACCTGGGCCCCAGGCTGCAGTGGTACCTCAAGCTCAAGTCCTGGTGGGCCTCCAACTACGTGAGTCGGGGGGACCAGGACCCTTTTCCACCCTGCCCTTTGTGTCAGATTCACATTCAGTGCACGAGCCATCACTAGTAGAGACAGACACTGGTAGTGTGAAGCTGTCTCTGCATCTCAGACATCGCTTCCGCAGGCATTTTCCAAAACCAGTCCTTACGAATACGACGATACAAACATACCGGAAAATAATACTGTAACTTTCTATGCCTCAAATCATACCGTGATATACATTTTAGTCCATGCCGTACAGCCCTACACCAAAGCCAGTAAAAGCGCTGTCTTGAAGGATGGGCTACTGTCCCTAGATATCCCACACAACACTATGGGAGATCACAGCGGGTGCAAGCATATGGGAGGCAAGGGGATGAGTAAAAAACGCTTTACCGCCACATCCGCACCAAAGCAATGCAGGGAATTCTTCCGCAAGCCTTGACGGGCTTGTTGGCCAGTGCCAGCTGGACTTGGTCGGGTAACAGTCTCAAACAGTTCTCTAAGAATAAAATAAACTTTGTGGTTGCCCAAAATCCTGCGCTAATATAAAGATATTATGCATATTACAAATAGTTCACATTAAATTGAAATAATTGCTAACTTTTTAAAAGGAGTGAGAACAACAGGCCAGGTGGGCATGTCAACGTGGTCATGGAGGAGGAAGGGCAGTTGCAGCCACGTATCTGATACTTGACACCTGTGTTTACCTGATCCAGGTCAGTGATTGGTGGGAAGAGTACATCTACCTCAGAGGGCGCGGGCCAATCATGGTGAACAGCAACTACTACGCCATGGTAAGACTCAAAACTGCAACCATAATACATTTATTTTATTTTTTTACCTTTTTTCAAATGTTGCTCTTCTTTTCCAAATATTTGTAATCCACGGAGCTAACAAACAAAGACAAAGATGATTAACATTTGATGACGTCAATAAAACTAGGTGTGCTCTGACCCCTGAAACCAAAACGGAAAACTTCCTTTAGGGTTCAAAACCCCAGGCTGGGTTTCAACAGGAAGTTGAGTCCTCATTGTTCTGATCAGACATGTAGTCTAGCCTGTGCTACCTTCATAACCTCCTTTCATCACGTCTTGTCATGTCTCTTTGAATACACGTTCATTGAGAATGGATTTTCTTTTCTGAGGAGATTGACTTCTCTTTCTGTTCTGTTTTCGGTTCAAATAGTAAAATGTTTCTAATGCATCATGGTTCATTTGCATGATTGCTAACCAGCAGAAGCAGATAGCAGCTGATATGTGAACAGAGCTGTGGTGCCTTACGTTCCCTAACCTGAATCTCCAGCTTATCCTTGCTGTCATAGAACTTGACATTTCCATACCAATTAAAGAGATGTGTGGAATAGTGACCCCCGTAACGGCCACAGTTGGACATCGAGTACAGAGAATGGTGAGGGTTATGGTGATGTTTATGAATCAATTAATACAGTTTCTAATTCTCTCTGTAGGACTTCCTGTATGTGTTCCCCACATCGGTGCAAGCCGCCCGGGCCGGCAACGCCATCCACTCCATCATGCTGTACCGGAGGAAACTGGACCGGGCTCAGATTAAACCAGTTAGTACTCCTTTCTCTCTCTCTGTCTATGTCTCTGACTCTGTCTCTGTCTGTGTCTCTCTGTGTCTGACTCTGAGATTTAGTATTGTATACATTAGTCTTAACTGCTGGAGGCAGCATGTGTGTCTACGATATGGCCATGATCATTGCAGGATCATCTCCTCCTAATGTTTTCTACAGCATGATGTTTTCTCTCTCAATTGTCTCCCCCCCCCCCCAAAAAAAAACTTTGCATGGCGCTTGGTTTCTTATATAACTTGCACACTTAAATGCACCGTACATGTGTCTTGAAATAGGCATAAGCCTCATCCTATATGTTAAGGTTCTGTACTGCAGAGGACAGCTGAAAACGTTGGTATCCAACTGGAAGTGGTTAATACCATGATACACATAGCGGACTCCTCATACCCACACCAGGTAGAAGTGGGGGCCTCCACCTGCCCAGTAAACATTCTCTGTTGTGCTGTTTTTGTCCCTGCCTTGTGTGTTGGACGCTGCGTTAGATTTACTTGCTGGCCAACAAGGTGCCCCTGTGTTCTGCTCAGTGGGAGCGCATGTTTAACACCACCCGCGTGCCCGGGGCCGAGACAGGTAAGACGGGAGGGCACCAGGCGCTCTGCACCCTGAGCCCCCGACAGTAGCGCCATCGCCACGGGCAACCCATGTCAAAACCTTGACCCCATCCTGTGCTCCTATGTCACCCGGTACCACCCTGATCCACTCTCTCTGATTGGCCGGCCTCCGTTTCCCCAAACGGAAACCCCTCACAAGCTACTTTCCTTTTTATGTGAGCATCAAATCGGCTCTGTTTTGAAGCGCTATGTTCCAGGGTTGTGGTACTGGTTGTCATGGAGACGGTAGGTCATGGGTTTCTGCTCCCACCACCCCCCCGCTTCCCCCTCCTCCTCCTGCTACGAGGTCCGATTTCAATCCAACCATCCTCCTTCTGGTCCTGCTCGTTTGTCCCTAGGTGTCTGTCCGTGTGTGTGTTCTGAGCTACTTGCAGGGTTTTCATTTACCTTTTGTTTTGCTTTATCATCTCTCTGTTTGACTCTCCCCATTTGCTTTTCAGCTCATGCTCCTAAACACTATCCCCATGTGCTCATCCCAATACGAGCGTATGTTCAACACCAGTCGTGTTCCCGGTGTAGACACAGGTAGAGTCCTAGTGGCACCGTCTCTCCCATACCGCCTCTTCATGCCCAGCCTCCCTCCCCTGTCCACAACAATCCCATGTATGAGATTATGCATGTAACCTGGCCCACGGGTGTGACTGGTCCTGATTTGCATGTAAGGTAAAACCGCAAGGTGCCTCATGTAGACAATGATCTGGTCACACACATTCCATTAAAAGTACCGCTTAGGCTAAATGGAATTTTTTTTAATTAAATTTAGGAATGGGTTTGCTACATATGTTTCCCTCATGCATTAACCAGAGACGATAGCCTGAAGTTGCGCTTTTACGTTGTGAGGTGTATAAACAAAAACATTCTAAAAAGATAAAACATTATAACCTTTTAGTTATTTAGCAAAGGGTTTACATAGTGCTTAAAGGACAAGTCAAGTATCGTAGCGAAATAGTTTCTGCCGTGTTTTATTTGGCATTTTGTAAATCCCATTGAAACAGAAACCGGCTGGAACTGGTTTCCATTTACAAAATGCCAAATAAAATCGGACAGGAATTGTATTTCGCTACGATACTTGATTTGGAACATCAACAAACACCACTAACCACTCGGTGAGTTGCACATTTATGAAAATGAACGTTAAGGGTTGTTTTAATGACAGGTTTGTGCATGCACATACCCAGCAATTCTGAAGCAGGCAGGGGTGATTCCAAATAAGCCCAATACCAGAGACAGGACCAATAGTCAACATTTCGGTGTCAACCACTCTATTTCATCCTAGACAACCCAGAAATGGGGCTCAATGCCGGACTTGTCCTTTAACAGGAATCAAACAGATACACTACTTGACACTACACTACTTAATAATAGTTATATGGCATGGTAGTATAAAGACCTTGCTGGTATCTTGGGACAATTCATAATTAGTGGAGTTATCAGTTTATTGCATGTAGATACCTGTCACCTTCTACCTACTAAATGGCAACCACTGACCTGAGCCACAAGAAGATATTTTATGTGGAAAGTCCTGAACTCTTGGTCAATATCTCCATTCATTGGCCGTCAACAAAATCTACAAAACACAGCCATGAGAACAGATTCGCCTCTGTTGGCTACATCATTGACTACGTCAATGTAGTCAATGTTTAGAGTAAATTGCGAAACCAATGGAACCTCCAGAACGTGCTGAATACTGGACTTGGAACAAAGTGCTCTTTCCACAAGGTCAGGCCTGTTGTGTAAATGCTATTCCCCCAGAGGTCATGTATTCTGATCTACATCAAATTCTTAACAATCTAGAAGGGGGTTTGGGTTGTAAGGAACTGCACCATAGCTCTAACACTGAGATCACCCCTGTCCATGACCGGCTCCAGGAGAGCCTAGCTTCAGTGCTGCTGAGCGTGGAGGTACCCCAATATACTGCCAGACAGCAATAAAAAACTAAGAAAATAGACTAGTTTGTGTTTCAAATATATTTAACTAATTAACCGGAGATGGTGTCAGTTACGCTGCACCTGTCAATCATGGCCGACATGTGGATTGAGGCCCCCCTCGTTCCTAGAGAGGCAGGTTCCACGCCCAGCCTTGCTCTGTGTCTTGACGCCCACACTGACGCCCACACTCATCCTGGACATGGGACGTAACACACTAACATAGACTCCTCCTTCTGGCTCCTCTGCTTGTTGGAAATCTGAGCATCACTACAGAGCAGAACACTTATTTACGATATGACGCTTAAAAGAGCGTTTTAGTTTGATCCGAACGATGCTCATCAAACAACCAGCCGGCCTCATGACTCATGCAGTCATCAACTGCCCATCTCCTCCTACTCCCTCCATCTCAGGCTCTCCCCTCACAATGTACGTCTCATAGATGTGTAGTCGTGTAATGGTGTATCATGTGTTGGATACACTTGGTATAGTGCTACTCAATAACAACTATCATATTTGGGTGTAGGGGTGGAAATTGTCTACATAACATATTTTGGCAGTAAGCACAGTACATTACTCTTACATAACTATTCACACAGTGTGTGTGTGTGTGTGTGTGTGTGTGTGTGTGTGTGCGTGTGCGTGCGTGCGTGTGTGTGTTACTGCTATAAACCATGTTAACCTCTTCCCTCCACATCCCTGTCTCTTCCCTGTATTGGTTGCTGGGTTGGTTGTGTTTCAGACGTCTTGCAGCACGTGAGTGACAGTAAGCATATCGCCGTGTTCCACCGCGGCCGCTTCTACAAGGTGTGGGTCTTCTACGACGGACGCCTGCTGCTGCCCCGGGAGATTGAGCAGCAGATGGACAGGATCCTGAACGACCAATCAGAGCCTGCCCCAGGAGAGGCGTGCCTGGCTGCACTGACTGCAGGAGCGAGGTAGTGTACTCCTGGCTCCTCCCCCTCATACAGTCTCCTCCCCCTACAGGCTCCACCCCCAACAAGCTCCTCCCCATTCTTCATCATCCCCCTCATCTAGCTGCAGATCCAAATATCTACGTTAAGTTGATAATGTACACATTAGGACAGGCCTTTGTACAATATGCACCCTGTTGTCCCAACCCTCCATCCTCTACCCCCCAGAACCCCCTGGGCCAACGCCCGCGACACCTACTTCAGCCGGGGGAAGAACAAGCAGTCACTGGACGCCATCGAGAAGGCGGCCTTCTTCGTGACTCTGGATGACACCCAACAGCGCTATGACGCTAGCAGCCCCGTGGCCTCCCTGACCAGCTACGCCAAATCCCTGCTGCACGGCCAGTGCTCCGACCGGTACGCCTTCATCCTTCTGTCCTTTGTTTTTCCCTTAGGAGTGTTTGAGGTCAAAACAGGTGGTTTGATAAGTCTTCTTCTTGTGTTCCAGGTAGTTTGATAAGTCTTCTTCTTGTGTTCCAAGTGGTTTGATAAGTCTTCTTCTTGTGTTCCAGGTGGTTTGATAAGTCCTTCAACCTGATCGTCTTCAAGAACGGCACCATGGGTCTGAACGCAGAGCACTCCTGGGCTGATGCTCCCATCATCGGACATCTGTGGGAGGTCTGGAC
Source organism: Gadiculus argenteus (assembly GCA_900302595.1). Lineage (NCBI taxonomy): Eukaryota > Metazoa > Chordata > Actinopteri > Gadiformes > Gadidae > Gadiculus > Gadiculus argenteus. The sequence goes on along the minus strand of OMLJ01063073.1, from coordinate 1,778 downwards.
ATGAACTCCTTATCTAGTTCACTCATCATCTCCCGACTAATCCTTCTCCCCATGCTTGACAAGGAGCTACTTGTACAGTCATTGAAACTTTGCTCTGACTTTCCTATTCAGGCTTAGCCCGGGAACTAGACAAATCTGCTCCGACCTTTGCATCTTGCCCCCCTCCAGCTCAGACAGATTTACAGCAAACCTGGCCCAGGTTGGGCCAATTACAACTGTTTATATACTAGGGGGCGGGTTTAATACGATGACTGAACAAAGGCGCCCCCTATGGGAGCTCCCTTGAGGCATCTATCTATAAAGCAAGTTGCATCTGTGTGTGTGTGACGGGCATATCTCGCACGGTTAGTCAGACTGACCTAGGATTGTGTTGAGCGTCTCTTAACGTATATAAAGGGCTGTATTTGAAGCTACAAAAAAAAACGAAATGATACGGTGGGCTACGGGCACTGCACTAGTTATCATAAACAACCAAAATGATTGTCACTGATCACCTGTCATCCTCACATGTTTGGTTGCACTGATTGGTTGTCGTCCATCCAAGTGCGTCCAGATGCATTTTGGTCTGTGCCTGTTGACAACTCCTCTTTGAAAACCGACCTGAGCAGTTCCACACTGATACGGATTTGTGAATTTGCCAGGCTAACAAAAGCCATTGCCCTTTTTAATCTTATTTAATAAATTATTACTTTTTGAAATTAGTTATATTTCATATGAATTATTTAATGCAATTTAGCAAGTTCATGCTTCTTCTCTGTCTCTGTTCCAGCATGTTCTCTCCAGTGACCCCAAGATGAGCTACACGGAGGAGGGCCACTGCTGTGGGGAGCCCCACCCTAACCTGCCAGGGCCCCAGAGGATGCAGTGGGACATCCCTGCTGAGGTGAGACCCCTGATCAGCATCAAAGCAGCACGGCAGGTGGCAAAGCCGCCTCGCCTTGAACCACTGGTTACAGTGGGAGCTAGCCTGGTCGATCCTTGAACGGGAGACAATTGGTTGGCTGTAGAGGTGTTGGAGGGCCAGTAGCTCATTCCTCTGGCTTAACATATCTCATGCCCCAGCATGGAGCCGGGAAAGAGCACCTTCTCCCAGAGAACATGAGGTCCTGCCTCCTGATGGTCACTAATGAAGGCCCTCCCCGGTAGAGTAGGGTAACCCCGGTGTGGGGCACACTCACACAAGTTGCCCTGTACCGTACTCAAGTACGGTACAGGGCATACATATATATACATATATATACATACATATATATATACGTATATATGTATATATATATATATATATATATATATATATATATATATATATATATATATATATATATATATATATATATATATATATATATATATATATATATATATATATATATATATATACATATATACATATATATATATACATATATATATATATATATATATATATACATATATACATACATATACATATATATATATATATATACATATATATATGTATATATATATATATATATATATATATATATATATATATATATATATATATACATATATATATATATATATATATATATATGTATATATATGTATGTATATATATGTATATATATATATATACATATATACATATATATATATATATGTATATATATATATATATATATATATATATATATATATATATATATATATATATATATATATATATATATATATATATATATATATATATATATATATATATATATATATATATATATCATCATATATATATCATATATATATATATCATA
>OMLJ01063072.1:0-10746 GCA_900302595.1 Gadiculus argenteus | reverse complement strand
CTACCCACCGCCCCCCCCCCCCCCCCACCCCCCCCACACACACACACACACATACGTGCACGCACAAATGCGTGTGCACACACAGACACACGCACACGCAGACACACGGAAACACATGCATGCATACTGTCACACACACATGCACATGCACATGCACATGCACATGCACATGCACACGCACACGCACACGCACACACACACACACACACACACACCCGCACACACACACGAACACACACACACACACATACACACACACACACACACGCGTGGCGCTTGCACGGTCATAGTTCATTGTCTAATTGGCAGGCCAAATTCTCTGAGCGGGCAAAGCAGATAAAGGGGAGGTAACATTTCCCCTTATTATGAAATAAGGGGAAAGATCTCAATTCGGCGTGTTTGCACTTCCCTTTTTTCAAAGACGGGACAAGATACCTACTGCTTGTTTTACAGCTAACGTCATTTCTAGCTACTTGGGGACCATAGGCAGGCTAGGGGAACTCATACTAATGTTAGAAAACCTCATAAAGTGAAATCATGCTATGGGACCTTTAAGTCGCTAAATACCCTTATAAAATCACTAGTCACCCTGGTAAAGTCAATAGTCACCATTTTTTGCACTGGCAGGTGTTATCGGAGAATCCTTGCACGGACCACCAGACTCAATCAAACAGCGTCTACTTCCCCCAAGCTATCGGGTTGTTGAACATTAGTTGAGTACAAGAAGATCCATGCCATCCTGGAGAACTCCCGGCCTGGCTCTGCACGATGAGCTGATGCAGAGAGGACATTCACATTCACATTCAGCCATATGGCTCATCCCTCTACCATCTGCAAACCCAGCATCATGCAACTGTTTTTGGACAACGAAGATGACCCTATGTAGCGACCACCCAAGTTATACTGCATTATTTTCTTTCATGTTGTTGTTGATTTGACATTATGCATTATATAGGCTATTATTAGTATTATAACCTATGACTTCTATAAGTTACTGTACCCTATTGACATGACAAGACGGACTGTCATGTGAATGGGTCCATTCCTAGGTTCAATATTGTCTGCACCTTAAACAGTCCAATAGTCCTATGTCTTATCATATCAGTAACAAGCTATTCTGATACTAAAAAGTAAAAAAAATAAGTAATCTCAAAATTAACATTGAATTGTTAATATTTGTTTCCAACTACTATTCTATTTAGGGAGATTTTAAAATGCAATCATAGTAACATATTTAGAGGCACCACCAACAACCAGCATAGGTTATACAGTATATTAATACTATACTATACGACAACTTAAACGTGTAAATGCTTTACCATGAAATCATTTCTCAAATCCATTATTTATTGTGAAATCAATTAACAGTAGCCTCGTTTGCGTACATTAGGGAAAGGGAAGTTTAAAAAAAAACGTCCTTCATGAAGGGTTTTTTTCGTGATGACTTTGCCGCTCTGTTTACGCAAATGGCAGTCGAATTTACAAAGACAAAAATCGGTGGAAACGCCTTGGAAGTATGTTGATACCTAGTTAAAACCACGTTGAAACATTGTTTAAACCCGGTTCAAACCACAGTGACACCAGGTTGAAACCTTGTTAAAACCAGACATGAGGTTGGAACCCGGCTAGAGCAGAGACAGGCCGTTAGGGTGAGCAGGGGGGTGGGGGTAGTGGTCTGTAAACACGGCGGAAGTGTTCCTCCAGGCACCAGGGAGACTTTATTTAACGGAAGCCTTTATTCGGGACACCCAGTGGTTGTCTGTACCGTTCTCCGCGAGGTACCCTCTTTTACCCACCCTGGAAACCTTCCAACTATCTGCCCATTGTGTTTTTTTTAGACAACCGCAAACATGAATACAATGCCTTTAAAAAAAAAAACGTTAAAGACAATTTACCCAGTTTAATCTGCCCTTTTTAAATCGAAAGATTATGCGTGGGGCTGTTTTGTTCAATACATCCAGCTGAACACACACTTTGGAACTAGTTATTGTGTAGGCCTGTCCTATGAGCGAGTCTTCACCACGGACGGTCTCCACTCTCCGGCTGTGGAAGTAAGGAGCTCAGGGCTGTAATCCCCGGATGAAACCATCATGGCTGCCGTTCGCTGAGCTGTCAAGCTCTCTACAAAAGAAAGGTAAAAAAAAAAAAACCACCGAGGGAAGTATGTAAACCTCGACTATTCGTCTGTAATCGACACTGACCCGGCTTTCTCTGCAGCGCTAACTTTGTGCAAAGCAAACGAATCGGAACTACTTTGGGCCATACGCTTTTTTTGTGTGTGTACGAGTTACGCCGTGCTTTAAGCTCTTGTGCGTCATGTTAATTCAAATCAACTCCAACGCGAAGTGGAATAACGTCCATCCCTTGTAGTAATGTGCCCCTCCGAAAGCGACCGGTACTTGTTTCAGACTAGTTGGACACTGCAGGGACGCCATCGCGGGCCACAACTTGTGTCTCACTTTGTTTAATGCGTCCCTCTCGGGGCGTTTGTCAGTCACAAAGAGCCGTGGCATCACTTTGTTGTGGTTAAGACGGATTGCACAATGGCGGCCCCGCCGGGATGCCCGCCGGATTAATCGTGTTTGACGAAGCCCTAATTAATCGTTTGTTTGATCATCGGCGCGTCTCCCGATTTGTTGTGAACTTTGTTTCGACTTTGACTGGAGTGCGACTAATGGCGAGGCGGTTTTGTTTCAGTTGAAGGGCGATGTGAACAGGTGGTTTAAATTGAACATATTCCGCGTATCGTGTGGTAAATCGATAACGGAGATGTGTATTTCGGCAGAGTTGGTCTGCATAACGGAATCACTGTTAAGGCGTTGTATACTTTTTAAGCCACGTAGAGCATGGGTTTAAAAGGAGATACTCTTTTACGTTTCTGTCTTCGACTTAATTGTGAACAATCGTTTGTGAGTTGTAGGTTTTTAATCACATTTGCATAGACATCACTCAATTCCTATGACTATTATCAATAGGCTACGTTTGAAATGAACTTAAAACGATGTCAAGATTCTCCACATGGACCACACTGTCAAAAAGCAATTTATTCTCCCCAAAATGTCATGCATTGACACTGTTTTACTTTGCTTAACTTCACAGATAGCTGATAAGAAATGGATTCGGCAGACATGTGTGCGGCTGTTTCTTCAGGAGACGATAATCAGCTTGTCAAGAAGAAAAGAGATTGGCACACACGTCTTCGCCTCAGGAAGACTGCCATGCAGCCCCCGACAATGCAAGGTCGAGATAAGCCTGGACCAAAGAAGATAGCGAAGCGGCGGGAGCCAAACACAGACTGTCCCCCGTCAAACAGGCCCCTGCCCAAGGGGAAACGGGGAAAACACAAGGCACACAACAGTCCGAGTATGCTCAGGTTCAAATGCTCACAATGCAATGACAACTTGGAGTTTGTTCCCAAAGAACTTACGAGACACTTTCAGGAGAACCACAAGGGAAATCTGCCTGATTTCGCTTGTCATGTTTGTTCTTTTAGAGCACATGAATTCTCCTACCTTCAGGTTCATCTACTAAGCCACAAGGACACTTTTCCAAGCTGCAACATTTGTAAAGACAATGTCCAGCGAACGCTGTCTGAGTACTGCTCACATCTGACCTCATGTCACAGCCAAAAGGGCAGATTTTCATGTGACCTTTGCGCTAAGTTCTCCACCCGTGAAGTACATGTGTTTTTACAGCATATGTATCTTCATGACTTGCCTATGGAAGAAAGGGGTGAAGCGGACCCTTCACTTCACACAATAGACTTTATGAAACCAGTCAGATCTAAAGCATCTGGTCAAGGCCTTCAGTGTCAGTACTGTGGCTACAAAGGGCCCAGTAAACGCCTGATCACTAAGCACATGGCCACTGTCCATGCTGGCGAGACAGTTAACCAGAACATGAAGGAGCTCCACCATATTAAAAACAATCCACACGAGTTGGCTCCGAAGATGAGGAATAGAGTGACCCGAAATACAGCCAGGGACATGCGCTGGTTGTCCAAAGACTGCCTCTCTATGCCCGGCAGAGAATTCCTGGATAAATACTGCAGCCTATCAAGTCCAGAGCAAACCCTAGAGGAGACTCAACAGTTTTTGGTGAGGTCCGCAGTTGGGGAATCGGACGACCAGAAGTGGACCAAAGCTCTCCAGAGCGTGCTCTCAAATTTCCCTCAGGACATAAACATGCATCCAAAGCTGGAGAATGCTATGATGTCCAACAGCAGCAAAGATCTCAATGTCCTCATGGTCAAAAATAAGCTAAAGGTTCCCCAGAAAACTGGCTCCTACGTTAAAAAGACGACACCCCCGGAAAAGATAGAAACCTCTCCTTCGGGAAGTGCCACCCTCGACACACATTGTGTATTGGACCCAAACAGAGGTCAACCTCAATCAGGCAACGACCAAACCCACTGCCCAGGAACTCAAAACAATATTAACGAGGATCTTTCCATCACGGCCATGCCAGAGTCTGCGGAGGGTGGTCCGATTCAGGAAAACCGAGAAAATCAGGAACTGAGGCTCCACCAGAATGTGGAGGAACACGGTAGAAATGGCAAGGAGATAAAATGTGTTAATTCCTGTGAGGACGGACTCCATGCCTCCAAAGAGCCAAAGACGGTGAACAAGCGAGACAACCGAATGTTGGCACAACGGAAATACAGGGGCAGAAGAGGTGGCCGGACGGAAAAGGGCAGACCCAAGGCACTGGAGAAACAGCTGCAAGGCCTCGGTCTGAAGCTGGTTCTGAAGAAGGACCCGGTCAAGAATAAGCAGTGGATGTCCCAGAGCCCCCTCCTGCCCCCGGAGGGTTGCCTATCAGGCGACACTCATGGGCTGTTACTCTCCCTGCCAGCCATCAAGAAGCAAGGGCATACTGTCGTCAATGAAAGTCTGAAGGACTGCTGCAACGCTCCCCAGACTGACCTGCACAGCAACTTGGAGTCCATCACGCTGCAGTCCCAGCCACAACCTGTGGAACCCTTCTCCGTGACACAGGGGCAGTGCTGCGAAAATGGAAACGTTCACGCGATGGACCTTTTGGTTCCCTCAGATTGCAACGGGAAGCCTGAGAGTCAGTTTTCCTCAACCAATGGATTTGCTGAAAGCGTAGCTATTCCCACTGCCACTTTTGGAGTATCGGCAGGGAACGACGGAGGTGTGGACCACTCTTTGCCGGGCAGAAAGGAGAGTGGTTCTATCGATGATGTGAACCCACCCAGGAATAATGGCGCCATATCCTCACATGCTGCCAAACCCTTAATCCCGTCACTCGGTAAGATGATACATGAACCTCAATTTGACCGTAATATATTTTGTAAATGAATTACTGCATTTTATAAGAAAAATATATTGGTGAAAATAAATAATATAAACGTATGCAATTTGTGAGGATACATACATACATACATACATACGCGCGTCCTAAAATATGTATATTTTCTCCCTCATATTCCTCCCCTTCTGTAGGCACAGGCCCCCCTGTTCCTGACTCCTCCCAGTCGGTGAGCACACACCCCTCTCCGCCGACGGACAATGAACCCCCGTCTGGCCACACAGCGTCCAAAGGCCCCCCCACCGCCGCCGCTGCCAGCGATCGCTTCTGGCTAGTGTCCCCGAGGGCCGTGGAAAGGACCCTGAAGCTGACCCCGGTGAGCCCGGGCCAGGCGGTGAAGCGGCCCCACGGCGAGCAGCCCGTGGTGGTGCTGAACCACCCGGACGCCGACGCCCCCCAGGTGGCCAGGCTCATGGAGGCGGTGCACAAGCACAGGGGCGACGTGCAGCGGGTGGTGCTGTCCCGCCGAACGCTGGACACCATCTCCCCGTCGGACAGCTCGGCGGTTCAGGGCGCCAGGGCTCCGGCTCCGCCCTCCGGACCCCCGTCTCCCGGAGCTCCCGCGGCCTCCTCCGCGTGGCGTCCGGGTCGGGTGCGCGAGAGGTTCCTCTTGAAGCTGAGGCTGAGGCGGACGAGCAGGAGGAAGTACCGGGTGGTCCGCGGCGGCGGCGGCGGCGGCGGGGCGGCGGCGAGACGAGGGACCCGGTCGTTAAGTTTCGCTGCTGGTTCTGCGGTCGAGGCTTCGTGAGCCAGGACTTGTGGATCGCCCACCGGCAGCGACATCTGATGGAGTGGAAGGGGCCAAACTGTGAAGAACCTGAAATGTCGCCCACACTGGAAAAAGTACACTGAAACTTAATGTGATATTGCAAGAGAAAAAAAAAGAATGACGGTGGCTTGTTTTTCTTTTCTTTCCTTTTATGTCTTAAGTGCAAAGTAGTTACGAGAAGAACTGCATTGTCAAGCTTCCTAGAGAATTTGTATACTCAGGGTCATTTAAACATTCGCTTTTGTTTCCCCTCCCCCTCCCCACCAAAGTAGTTTAAGTTGGGAGTTGAAGTCATCGGTCTTGGATCCCTTTTTATTTGGTCGCGGCAATGGCTTAGATATTTAATCTATTTACACTGTCTTGCAAGTGATCTCATGAAACACTGATATTCAAGTGCCATGCCGCCTCGATCTCTGACATACGGGTCAGCTGTACATTGTGGTGGCAAGCATATTTATGTGTGCAGGGGGGACACCGGGGTCCCCGATTTACTTGGAAATACCAAAACTATTCGTTCATGTTTTTATTTATGTTTTAATTTTTTAAAAGGTTGTTGGATTTATTGAAATTCCAAAGTATGTTTTGACTATAGAATATTTCTGTTGAGAGTAAAGAGTCCAAAGAATACGATGTGTAAAAAAAACTAACCTGTGGTATGGAATGTCAATGAGTAACTAGAAAATATTTGGCTTTGATATCTGGATTTTAAACGCATAGTTCTTGATCATTAAAATTAGATTTCTTTTGATTTTATTTTTTTTACTTGAAGTGGAAAAAAATATTTTTTAAATTGCACTATGGGAGATATTCCCATTACCTCACCTTTTTATAAGGCCTATGACAATCTCAGCCTGTGTCCATCTGCTGTATAATAATCCTTCTATATGCAGGAAAAGATAATTCAGCCAAGGACCATTGGACAAATTTAACCCAAACCATGAAGCCCAGCAGATGAGTGAATGCTCAAATAATCATTGACAATGTGTGTGTATATATTTGTATTTGTACATAGATTTTTTTTTTGACTTACAAAGGATTTATAATTGTACATACATTCTGAGAGGTACTGTACAAAATATTTACCTGAGAATTGGTTCACCAAGTGCCTAGTATTTTTATTTAATTTGCTATGCATTCAATCTGCATACAAATGACAGCATTACATGTTAAACCCCATAATAAATGGACATAGTTTGTGAATTAATTGTTTTCTCATTGTTGTAGACATATTAATCATAAAACTTGCATTATCTTTAAAACAAACAATTTAGAATGCATCTAAAACATTAATACCGGTACATAGCTTCTCATCCCAAAACCAATACCTTATTTCAAACACACTTATTTTATTAGGTTATTATGTATGCCTCTTAGCAACGATTTACTGTATATTCTGATATCCACAGTAAACGGACACGGTGCTGTAATCAGGGCAGACCTCCATGGGATTTGAAGTTGTATTTCACTTATTCTCTTTGATTCAAGTAGTGAGCCCACCCAGTCAAGTCCTGGCTTACTTGCAGTGATTTGAAACGACACATCGCTGCTGCACTTTTAAGTGGAAATCAAACGGGTACAGCCTGAGTAATTATCCCTCCAATTGTTGGTAAATGTTCCAGCATGGACCACTTTAGTGGAGGAGTCGGCGTCAATGAGGATGCAAGTTTTGCTTGTGTAGAATTAACGTTGTGTGACCACCTCACGGCCTCACTGCATGCCGTAGTTTGGTGATGTCCCTGGTGTTACTATGGCTGTCAATCAGCACCAGGGGATTCTGAAGGTGGTTCTCGATGATTTTGGAGACAGTGTTGAAATGCTAAAGGAACACAGTAGAGCGAAGTTAGACCCAACTGGGCACATTGTCTTCTTAAAGGGCTAATCCTATTTTAGATGCTACATGATGGAGCAAAGAGATTGTTTGGACTTGTGTATGACTGAAAGGGACCATTGACCTGGCTAGTGATTTAAGAATTAATTCAATAATGTGGTTATGTTATGTGCATCAGACAAATTCCATATATAAATATCAATGGTATGAACTGAAGAGTAACAAAGAGAAAACAAGGGTTATAAAATGTAAGCTAAAAACTTCAAAATGATGACATGTATGTAACATGTATAGTTAAAATCGACTTTTAACTATACATGTTACACTCAGCTTTACAGCTGTTTCTAATAACTGAATTACATACTAGGAGCATGAGCTGTTAACTCATCAGAACCACACACAGTCCCCAAACAGACATATAGCTACATATAGCAAGGTAGTGTGCAGGAAAATATTTGTGTGTTACTTGGGAACAGTCCAGTCCCAGTCCTGTTGAGAACTATTTGTGTTAGTGGAGCCAAATCAATTATGAAATATACCAACAAATCATATTCTGTTGAATGCTTATTACTGTTGACAAAATTATAACGCTTGCAGAACCGCTGTGTTTGGAACTTGGTTTGCGGTCTCGTACCCACAGCGGAAACACAGCCCTGCTGATATTCAATATGTCAGCGCAACCTTGGGTTTGATATAGCTGCACCAGGTACCAATCATTGCACTGCTCAAACCTTTAAAAGCTTATTTTCACAGAAGGGTCCTTTTATGTACCTGGCCGACCATCAGTCTTTTGCATATGAAGTACTTCCACTTATCCCAAGTCTGCTCGTACCTGCTCTCCTTTCTTCTCCCTCCCCAGTGCGTACTGCTGCGTCTCTTGGATGAAGCGCACAGGGATATTGAACACCCTGCCCTTGTAGAGCACCACCAACGTGTAGGGCTGCTGTGTATCCTGCCCAGTACTCTGCCTCACCAGGAAGGAACCGTCCTGATCCAGGGAAACACACACCTTGAATAATCACGTCACTGTTTTTGGTTCATGGCTTGCTGAACAACTGTATGACCGTGGTTATGCTGGTGTTTATAATATGGTTCTTCTGACCCTATTGGATTGAATCAAGACCTCTTCAGCGGTTTTGCGGCCACACATGTTGGCGTACCAGGGTTGTCTGTCAATGTCTAACTTCTGTAAAAAAAAAGAAAAGAAAAAAGAATTGGAGTGTGTTGTGTTGGAACCTTGTGAAAGTTGTTGCGAGAACGGAGTTGAGAAATGGGTTAACCTCATCCATGTCCTGCAATCCATTTGCAACCATCAAACTTAGATCGGCTTGTCCTAAGATAGCAGAAAAACAAGTTACTTTTCTGCTGTCCGCTCCAACAGTCAAAGGTGTATTTTGGGCTTTGTCCTAGTGGCAAGACCTTAGTAGGTTTGTCAATCCAAGAGAAGACAAGGGGCTATTACTTACTGCGGAAGTTTGGTTTTTGTGGAAGAGGAATCCTACAGTGTGAAGGGGAAACAAAAACATCTTAACCTCTCTTACATATAGAGTTAGGGTGAGTCAAAGCAAAGCCAAAATGTCTTTGTTGAACAGCATCACATCCACTTGTTCTAATGGTGCTGATTCAGAACTACCCAACTTTGTAGACCAGTAAACCATCTGTAATACAACCTGCTTACATGGGTGGTCTGAAATCAGCTGTAAAGGCCCTGGGAGACGGTGGCTGGCCACGGCTCATCTTAGGGATTGTTTGGCCTATAGGGATATAGAATTCATTTGGTTTGGGGTGGTTTTGGTAATAGTTGTGGGTCCTTCTTAGTCCTTAGACTTTTTCTATCAAAATTAATTAACTGTTGTTGATAACCGGAATTTGATTTTGAAAGTAATTTTTCTGTGTGTTGTTCATTTAGAAAATAGACTGAAAAAAAATCCCAATTCCAGAGATGTATTAACATTAAAACATATATTTACATATAAATGAATTGATTGATGACTATGGATTTGGAAGGGTTGATTTAGTTTAACGCTTACTGATATCTGGGTTAAAAGCTTTGCATTCGGTGTCCGATGGTTCAAGGATCTGGAAAATAAAAAACGAACATCATCAACATCATAACCTTGAATGTGAGTCAGATTTAAATGTTGCGATTTGTCAGTTGCTCTTACTTACCACACGAGGGCTGATGAGTCTGAGGAAAAAAAGGAAATGTTAGTCCAGTGATACAAATTACACGACGAACAGGTTGTTTTTGTATGTACATTTTCTGTGGTAATGGATAACAGCTTGCCTGGTACTGAGTTTTGTTTGCAAGGGTGGTGTTCGTCTATTTGGGGGAAATCTGTCACGTAAACAAGAATAATTAGTTTCAAGTGGATTTACTAACACAATATATGAATGGACTTGCCACAATTAAATTATAAATGAGTGTGCAACTAACCTGGTCACTAGAGGAATATTCTCCTTTAAGATGTGAACATAGGACCAGGGTTACTTAATTTTTGGTTATTATGTATTTGTACTATTATTATTAGTTTAAACTTGACCTACCTCTGGGAGAGAAACTTCGTATACAGCTAAAACAGAAACAAGTCAATGATAAAAACACAAACATCCATCTCTTTATCATTATTATCTACCAAACTCATGAATCATTGCATATTCTCTAGCCAATGCTAATGACAGTTCAACTCTGTTTTTTTTAAATGCACACCCACGTTGTAGTTTAAGAGGCAGTTTCTGGAGGCTGTCCTCAAAGAGCAAATGTTGTTTAGGATCTATCTTTAAGTTGCTGTTATTACGGTGTTGCAATGTCTCT
>OMLJ01063035.1:0-10464 GCA_900302595.1 Gadiculus argenteus | reverse complement strand
GAGGCGCAAACGTTCATATACATCACATGTATTCGCATCTCCTAAGAATGTGAGTAAGAACTCCAGAGCTACACTGTGATGCAGCACTGCGACCACTAAAATGCTGGTGTCCGTAGGGTTCCTGCGTGATTTGGAGGACCTTTTAACGCACCTAAAGTACACTGACCGTGAGGTAAGAGTTGAATTCAAACGGTTATTTTAACATTTTAAAAATCATCTAGCATGTATACTGGGAGGAAGAGGCAAAGACTGTAAGACTGTGCACTTTGTAAATCACAATCACTTTGCCATGAGCAAGTGTTGCTGTGCACAAGTCTCTGAGGACGAAAACAACATATTCCTGACCACCTTAAATCATAAAAACAGGGCTGGAAAGACCACTGTTTCTCCAACTGCTGATGATTAAGGATGCAAAACACTTTTCCAGCTTTAGAAAACTTTGTGGCACAGTAGTCCTCTGGATTTGAATGCTATGCTTGCTGAGTTACAACACTCGCAAGTAGTTTGTTAAGGTCATTTATTCACTGCTATGTTAGGCCCCTACTTTATTAAACACTGTATTGCCATTTTACAGATATCCCTTTGTTCCAAATATTTGTTTTAGTGCAGACAACCGTTAGTAAATACAACAAGGAGAGTGGCCCTGACCACTGCGCTTGCTCTTTTCTAGATCCAAAAGTTAAACCAACTTATGAACATAAACTTGATTTATCATAACAAAACCAAATATTATAGGTCTATAAACATAATTCTGCAACGTCATGAGGAGTTGTTAAGACGCGTCTGGAGATTAATTGATCTAGTGATGACCAAATCTGTTGCTGGTTGTTTTTCTTCCACCCAAATGATTCAGTCCACCCATAACTTTTCCAGCCAGGAGTAGAACAGGGAAGCAAAAGGCTGGCACTGCATGCATTTAGTTGCACAATGCTGCTAATGAGGTTGAGAGCTTAATTTTACTTTAATGTTGTAGGGTGAATGTGGTAGAATCCACATTCACCCTACAACTTTTTGCCTAGATCAAAAAAACATTTGATACTGGATAAAACCTGATTAGCAAATACTGGTCTTGTCGTGCCAAAAAATGCAGAACTTAAATGGTTTACCTGCAAACAGACACCTTTTTTAGTATGTGCATTTGGTTAGAATGGGACAGCAAGCCAAGTTTCTAAATGTGAAATGTTTTAATGATAAATAAAATCACAACTGTGACAAGAAATGTACACCAACTTAAGACTCGACAGCCATTTACCTCCCACAAGGCCCTTCTACCCACTAAAAACTTACCTGTCATTGTGTGTGTGTTTGTTTATGCTCATGTGTGCATGTGTTTGTGTGTGGATGAGTGCCCCGTACCTCTTGTGCGTGTCTGGTTGATACATGAAACTGAATTTGTCTGTGGGATGCCCGCTCGCCATTCTTGCTGTATGCAAATAAGGGGGTGGAAGTGGATATGCAAATCTGAAATTAAAACAGCGAGAGGTCATGATTACAACGAACACAGCAAAGGGAAAATGAAAGTAAAACAAACAAAGAAAATCATAATAATAAATACAGCAAAGCCAAGCAGCACTGTGGGGAAATGGTTAGAGACGGTGACAGACACAGCAGGTCAGAGTGACATAGTGGGAGAGCTGAGAGGCGTGCTCAATAAATGGAGAACCCAGAGCCACAGAACAGGTGCGAGCTTTCGCAATTAATTATTGTGTACAAAGGACCCTAAATTACACCCCCCACAGTGTATGTGTGCCTGTGTGTGTATTGTCTGCCTTAACTCTTTGAGTGCCAGCAATCTAGACCATTGTTGACGATTTTTGTAGAGCCACAGCGTATTCTATATTATAGCTATGGACAAATACTATGGCTCGTTTGAAAGGTGAAGCTTTAAGCTCTCAGTGGGTACAAACCGTTTATTTCTCCGTGCCTCCGTGCCTGAGAAATCCTAAGCTAAATAGTGGCTGGTTTTCATCAGAATCCTTGTTTTCTTTGTAGAAATTGAGATATCGCATCTTTTATGAAGTGTGCACTGTTTGAGCCTGTTGCTCTTCTGACACTTCGATCGTCATCTTTTTCAGTTCTGTTCATCATAGAGTTCCCAAATTCACACAAGGTGTATTAGAGTGTCTATTTTCATAATTTAAAAACAAACAAACAAAAAAATCGTTTTTGGCACTCAAAGAGTTAATAACAACTTTAAAAAGGCGATTGACAATTTGTGGCCAACATTTGTGGCACAAATGTGACTACTGTGTAAAAAAATACAATAAAGATAGTGTATGCCACTGCTGCATATGCGGGCTTGCATCATGCAAGAGAGATCAGAATAAGCCGTGTTTGAGTGTGATGGTGGTGGTGTGAATAAATAAAGCGCAAACACAGCAAAGCAAACATTGACGTCAAACAGCCAATGGGAAAGCACGACACACCTAGTGAGCGGAGTGACAGAAATTAGAAAAGGAACATCCACGGGGAAAGATACAGGCCCACAGTGAGCCAGCAAGTGGACACAGCGATATGATGGGGTCGCGCACAAATCAATGCGAGTAGGACCCAAAAACACAGCCCCCTTCTCCCGACCAGATGTAGAAGCAGTGACAAAGCTGATGGATGAAGAGACACAGAAGCTCAAGGCTAAGTGCCAGTGTGTATGGATGTATCTGAGAAGGAGAACCGCTAGAGGTGTATTTGGTGACCCTGAATCCAGACAGTATGGAATGCCATTGAAGTTAAATAAATATGGCTATGAAATGAATGAGGCGGTTAACATAAATATATATATATATATATTTAGAATATAAATAACCATAAATTAGTAAATAATTAATAAGTTATTTAAAAAAGGACTACTTTTATTAATTTCAGGGCCTTTCATTTCATGCCACACCTAACAAAAATTATGTTACATTAAAATTAGAGTGACGTGGTTCTCATAGATTCAAACCAAAGCTGCAGCACCAGAAAATCACAGAATACATACGTGAACCGTCAATAAATGGACAGACCATATAATAATTGGTACCACGATGTGATGGACACCACAAGGGATAGCAGATGTTTGAACCAGAAACACATGACACGTTCGGGAAAGCCCTAGCTCATTCCCACTACCTGACTGTTAAAAGCTGGGGCGGACATCGGCAGTGCACACTACACAAAGGGTCTTGACGATCATTCTTGCCTAGTCGTTGGTCCACACTAGGTGACTGGGAACATAAAGGGTTCACACATAAAGGCTACACTGTTCAATCATCCATGCAGCCCCTTCTCTGTAAACTCGTCAAATCAGATGCTCTATGCCTAGACGGGCCTCATAATATCAAAACGGTTAGAAAACATCTTTGCCCTACCGACTCAACAGGGGGGTCAAAAATCACATCTTGAGACCTCAAATTACATGACATCTGAGAAGACTTCAGCCCCGAATCACCCCTCCCTCTACCCGACTGAGCCAGAACTCATGGCTGTGAGCACCATGTCGGCATGCCCCATACAAGTTTGAAACTACTGTATTTTCTATGCCTTCTTTAAATTGAATTAAACTTTATTTGAATTCACCCCTTTATTGCTGAAATGGCCTATCTCAGCTTATATTTAGACACAAAAATAGAGTAACACAATAACATTACTAGGGCCATTATGTTGAATATTTGTTGCATTATATTGCAATTTAACGCAAGTACACACACTAAATATACTAACACAGCAAAACTCTAAAGAATCACATTGATCTCAATAAGAATCTTAATAGTGCGTCTTTTGTGTGGCTTGCCATTGTCCAGTGGCTGAATGATGAATGGACTCCATTATTGACGGGCAACAAATGAGATCTCAATCTAAATGGTTAAACCTTTTGGCCAGAGATTATGTTGCCGTTATAAAATAGAAAAAAACAATACAAATATGAACAGCCAATGATAACATAGAAAAAATGATATGTTTGGACGTTCAGAGGATTGTTTGTTGCAGAGCTGGTCATGTCCGTTCACTCTTCCTTCCCCAACAGTCAGTGATTGGGTCCAGTCATTACAGCATGGACAGGTGGCTCTGCCAGCCCTTAGGGTTAATCACACGACCCCCACTCAGCTGGGCCTCAATCACTGAATCAGGAAGAGGACAAGGAACAAGGTGTGTGTGTGTGTGTGTGTGTGTGTGTGTGTGTGTGTGTGTGTGTGTGTGTGTGTGTGTGTTTTAAATGTGCACAAATGCAATTCCCTTTGTTTTGTTTCTCCCAGAGAGATGTTGATGAGGTAGTTTGAGCCCTCTTTTCCTCCCAAAAGGAGCCATTCTAAACATAAGCCTTTCCTTTCAAACGACCACTAGGCCTCATTGTAAAGACCTCTCCCCAGAGGACAATCACCCACCACAATCTCTGCGTGTGAGGACTCCACACACACGTGATGCAAAATGACAAATAAAACCATGTTTACAATCAATTTTTAGGTGCTTGAGGCCTGCTTTAAGGGGCTCAAAGGGCACACAAAAATGATGGACGCCCAAAAATGTCACACACCATGCAGCCTTGTGGCTTTTCTCCAGGGTAAATTTATTTTTGTCCATCTACCAAGCAGAGCAGGTCAATGTATTGATATATTGTTAATTAATTATTATTATCCTCTTCACTTAAAAGGCTGCATTAGAGTAGCCTTTAAAGGAATTGAATACATTCCTTGAATAGAGCAAAAGTACTGATCCCCATAGAGTAATCGTATACATAGTATAAAGGAGTAGTATCATATATCAAGTATAATTTTGCCATTCACTCAATTCTTAACCTAAGAATCTGATGGACTTAAATTTCTGGAAAATGCTGAATAAAGATTAAGTTTATACAGTAATGTATACATTCTTCCTCTCAAAACCCCATTGAGGACCATATCAAACATGGCTTAGCCAACCCATAACTTAACACGCAACAAATCCCAACATGCATTTGTTTAAATGCAGATTAAACTCATTTTGCCTTTGCGTCAATTCCAATTCCATATTCCCAGACTCCATGGCAGGTAAGAATAGTAGACGACTAGCACTCTGCACCTCTCTCCAGACTGGAAACCACGTACAATAGAACAGTCCCTCTCCAACCCCTAGCATAGCCCTCTCCTCCGCATAATACCTCACCAGGCAGCTGGGCTTTAGGCAACGCATCAAACCAGTGGGCGTTCTCACACGCCGGCTTAGGATGCACTGAACACATTTCCCTCTTTCTCTTTGTACGTGTCGGGTGGGAGGGGGACATTTGATGGCATGGTGAGGCACACTGTGGGATAAAAATACATCCTGCGTGATGGAGACATACTTATGAAAACACTCATCTGTCACAAGAGAGTGGCACCAAAGGGATGACTTTTTAAGAGACGAGTAAATAGCGAACGCTGAGAAGCCATGGAAGTGTCTCTTATGAAGAGTTGAGTTGTGGGAGTCACTATTATGCCCAACGTTTTTTGGGATTGAACGTATGTGGGGGAGATCAACTATACGTCTAAAACCGAGCCACATCCATGTGCAACGCATGCATGTATATGGATCACATGTGAGGATATGTGAGGAGGGCTCGGCTGGCAGTCCTCAGGCTCCACAGACCTACCAAAGCACTGCCGGGTTAATTTTGGATATAGGACAGTGTGGTGCACTGAGGGACCGCGTCTCCTCCGTGAGGCGGCTGGTTGCTCTCCTTCACAAAGTCACAGCATCGGTGACACACCTATTGAGGTTATGCGGCCATTTGATGCTGAGCGACAGTAAATATAAATCGTTTTCTTTCTAATGTCCCTGGAGGATTCTGGGCAATATGTACTCATCGCGTAATTCAATTTAGGATCTGTTGCGGTCAGTGGTTTGCGATAAAGACCTGACGGGGTGGTCTTTTGTCAAAGGAATTCCCTCCAGCTACAGAGCCACTGTTGTATCATCTGCAGCACTGGAAGGCTTGCAGTAGATATTTGTATTCTAGAGGTGACCCACGCAAACCTGAGCGCAAATTTTATTAGGGCCATTGTTCTTTTAAACGATGTGCCGAATTATAAGACGGCCAAATGATTGGCTGGGCCAACAGGATACATCAAGCATTATGGTTTAGATAGAAATGTCAGCCCCAGCCAAGGAGCCATTATTCCAAAATAATGTAAAAAAAAATCTAATTTGGGTGAAATAAGGCACCAAAAAATGGTCACTCATTTTGGATAGGCTAAAATATACACTCATTCAACACAAAGCATGGAACAACAATGACTTGCAGGTGCTGACGTTTTCGTGACCCCAGAGGGCCTCCTTGTGTCCACCGTGAGGGCCGGACGTGCGCCTCACAAAAATTGTTACCTTACGTTGAGGCGACGCAGCCGTAAGGGCTGTGATTGGTCTGCTCACTAAAACCCGAGGCAGAACCATAAAGGTTCACAACTGTGTCAACGCGTCTGTGTGGTCATTGAACGTGAACGTGGTGAACGTGGGACCATAATCAGCCCTTTACAATAGCCTAGCCCCTGATCATTATGGGGGGAATACACTTGGAAATATCTTCAAAAGCTTTCCAATGTATTCTGATTAGTCACTTATTCCTAACAAGTGCCAAAAACAAAAAACACAAGATTGTAGTTTTCCTACAAACAGATAATTTGGCACTGTGATTAATAGGATAACTGTGATAGGCAGATGGCACAATTACATTATCAACTTACATTAGGTAGTCTAAGCAGAGGGTAACCCGTCTGCAGATCACAGAAAGCAAATACTAACCCAGCAAACTGACCTTATGGATGCTCAACGATGAATTTGGAATTTAACAACACCATTTTCAGATATCTCTGCATTTATATTATTTCCATGCCCACATACTATAAGTAAGTACACATCTATAGCCATGATGTCATTGCCAACATAGCTACCTTCTGCACTGCCTGGTGCCCTGGAGCACAGAGAAACAATCAAAGACTGACAGCTGAATGATTGCAGACTCTGTGGTTGAGCCTTTAACCCACAATTAATACCCTGAGGTAATATTGACAGGAGAGGCCAGTCATTTTTCCTCACTAAAAGAAAGCTGCAAAAAACATAACAAAACAACTGTCTGCATGTGCCTTATAAGAAGACTCATGGTGATAAACAAGACCCATGGTGGTTGCTTTGGCTGCACCATAGAGAAGATCAAGAGACATCCGTCAGATGTGGAAGAACGGTAAACACATGCCCATTGATACAGCGCTCTGGGTAGCTGCAGGGATACACTCAACTGCTACCTTTTGTTCTCTTGTGATCGTGTCACCTCTCCACCAGCGAGCTGAACATAACAAGCTGTGCTGATTAGGAGATAACGTCCACACAAACAACTGATGCTCCCGTTTCACACACAAAGCCTCATATACAAGAAAAATCCAAAAGATCAAACATCAGTTTTGCGTACATTACATGAATCTGTTCTACATCATGCTGGAGGTGATGACTCACTCTGTACAATATGAGCAGCACTAAGCATAGCAGTACCTCAGAAATAAGTCCATTGCAACCAAATTCAAGCCAGCATCTCAAAAATAAGTCCAATGCAACCAAATATAAACACACACATACACAATGATTAACTAAATGTACTCGTTGTGAATTGCACAACCAGTGTCTCTTTCTCTGTGCAGTGGGCGAGAAGAAAGAAGGGCTGAGAAGGTTGTCAGGTCCAATTAGATGCACTTGGATGAGTTATGCTACATGGGCACACCAATGGTCATCCCTAGAATATTGCACAACATAAATATTCATGAAGTCAAAAACCTATGTCTAACTAAATGTAATTGAATTAATGAGGTATAGCTTTTTTGTTAATATCACCCAATTGCTATCAACCAAAATAATGACATTTCCCAAAATAATATACCTATAACACAATTACAACAGTATTATCCATCCTATAACATAGTATCTGTCATATTTATGTTTTGAGCAAACATGTTTTAGGGATATACTGCATTTCATATATACAGCAATCGTTAATAATGAAGTGTTATAACTATTATATAATAGAATATATATATTATATTATAATAGTTTATACACTAATTAATAACAGCATACTTATGCTGTTGCAAATGTTAAACTCAACTGTCCACATGTGTTTGATGTGAACTGGTATTGTGGGCTATCACAGTGCAAGCTCCTAACTATGTCAGCCTGCTAGTCTACATTTCACCATGCTAGACTTGGGGGGTGGGAGGTATCTGGAAGACACCATCTATGAGCATTTGGATCATTGATCGCCAATGAGAAACTCATTAAGTGGTCTGATGCCAACAGGGAATGAGCTGGAAAGACGGCAGTCTGTTATCAAAATGGCTGGCTTTTCTAACATTAAGTGACTTCAGCTTTCTCCAGCCTGACAGTTTTATGGCTGCATTGTCCACTCCCCACCACCCCACCCCCAATTCATGAACATGTGATTATACAAAACAAGCACCAAAACACTCATTAAGTATCCAAGCCTGGTCTTTTGGTGAGATGGCCCGTTATTTTTGAAAAGCACAACAAATATATGACCCCATATGCATACGGGTATACATTGTATACTATACACACATGGCTATTAAGTCCAGTGTAATTGATGAAAACACATTTAAACAAATCGTGTTTCTTATGTCGTGATACAGACATGATAACGATATTTGATTTGAACGATTCGTGGTTTCATTTAGTTCAATGACAATATATTTTAACAAAGATTTTGTGTAATTTGCAGAGATTATTGCAAATAATAAACGCTTAGAATAAGAGTCACTTGAAAAGGCGAAATAACCATCTTAAATCTCTTCCGTTTTGTATACCGTTAGTTTGACAAGAAAAACAAAATACGCCCTTTTGTTATTTCTTTTGAATTTCTCAAAGCCTTGTTAGTGATGCGTAAGGAAGGTAAAAAAAAAAAAAAAAAAAGGCAGGCTACCAGTGCCAACAATTAAATAGGCCTACGTCGATGCCACAAAGGTCGATATACATCATGATGCGCTGTACAATTATTTGTGCACTAATAACAACTTCATCAAGTGACGGAAGCATGTATCCTACGATGACATACGAGTACACCCTTTATTAACTAGAACGGCCAAGCTTTTTAAAAACCGATGAATGCACGTAGATTGTATATATCCACCCTGAGAACCATCGGAGAACAGCGTGCATTACCCGCCGCTCTGCAGTCCAGAGATAACGTTAGAGAGCAACGCCAAAACAGCCACGGGTGGACTAAAATGGTTACACTCAAACACAAGCCTCCGACACCATTTTGTATGTCCGCCGATTTCTACACAACGACCGTGAAATGTTAATTCATCAAAGCACTTTGGACGAAGCCATCGTTGGCGTCCTTGTTGTCAACCCCAGCCCCGTGTGCACATCTTAGAGAGTCACATTATAGCGTCGTGGACGTTTTCTGCTAGCAAGAAAAGACGAGAGCCTAGCCCGCTGTAGCATCCCTCCACACACGCTGCTGCTGCTGCTGCTCACACAGCGCTAGCTCCTTAGCAAGGTAGCACGACAATTGATCCAACCGCCTAAAACGCAACTTATTGTATACAAGCATGCTTCACGTGGATATGTAACCATACTAACTAACACGTAATAAACCATGGCGAACCCGTGGGCGTGATGTACAAACCACAGAAATCCGTTGGATTCGGTAGCGGGACTCGTCGATAGCGGGACCCGCTAGCCGAGCAGCAGTGTAGCAGCTAACCACGGAGGACAATTAAAAGGATAAGGAAAAGACAGGGAAACCACCGACAAACAACGCAGATGTATACACATTCCTCCCCGCTCTGTAAGCAGGTTGATCCTTACCAAATTCACTCGGTGGAACAAAAAAAACTCTCAATCTACGCGTATTCTCTTCTGTAGGATCTCTTGTGTCTGGCAACGTTGCGGTGTGGTTTTGCTGTGGTGTTTCTCTGTGTAGCGGCGCTGGGAACACAGACTCACAGTCGGTCCCTGTGTGGGGGATGGGGATCCATTCAGCAGAGGGAAGGGAGAGATGGAGGGATGCTATAAGAAAGAAGACATGCCCATCCGACCACTGAATAATAATAACACCACATTCAAATGATTTGCATTGCCCCCATGCAGCCTACGGTTGTCTTTTTTTTAGCACGTAGTAGTAGTTGCTGCTTTTTGTGTTAGACTCAACATCCATAACACTGTCCAATATAATCACCGCGGCAATGTTGGAATAATTTAAAGTAGGAAAAAAAGTGAAAGTAAGACTATTTGATTAGTTTGATAGATTGAAACCCTTAGGTATTACTACTATCCTGTCCATAAATTATTGTACATACCCCACCTATTGTGTATTCATATTTGTACCACAGACCACAGTGGATTCACCATATTCAATTTGTACCTCTACCTTATTTTGTATAAAACTTAAGTTAATAGCATAACTTGTACTTACGCCGTACGTACACTATACATAGCATTGGCATAGGATTGGCATAGGTATGG
>OMLJ01063025.1:0-11454 GCA_900302595.1 Gadiculus argenteus | reverse complement strand
ATGGTGAATATTTTATATTCCTATGTGTTTCTCTAATGCCTCATATTTGTGACACGTTGACCTACAGTGCTAAATAGACCTGAAAGTTGGTCCAGATTAGGCCACATGCTTCCTGGATATTCATGGTCACATGACCGATTTCAGTCTTCTTTGGAACATCACTGGACATTTAATGGCTCACTAATATTTTCTTTAACAACCCTGTTACTTTTACATATGTGATAAGATTCTGGGCAGTGGGTTTTAGAGAAGTGAATTCAGTGATAGCCTACAATTAAAAATAAAAAAGTATCAAGATTCTAACATGCATCCACTGCAGTGACAAAACAAGATGCTGGGCTATCAAAATATTGTAGGCGGGAAATATACAGCCTAGGTACTGTTAAGAGATCGACAGCCTTCAAACATCAAAAATCTATCATTAGAACTGAGGAAAAAAGACGCATCTGGCTTGAACCGTGAACAAAAAAACCAACCTGTTCTCCTTTCTTACCAAATGAATTGTTTTAATTATCTTTTTTTCCATAAACGTATCAACCCTTTGCAGCAACTATATTGTATTGCATATATAGTGCCTATGCTGATGAATTCGTCAGTGTCATTAAACATTTGTGACATTTTTTCAACAATTATTAATACAATTATTTCTAATGTTGATACAAAGGATAGGTAGGCTAGACACAATCAAGTTGGTGAATACGAACCACAACTGTATAACAAGCATGTAGTCTAAAATTCAAGGTTTGAGGCTTCCACCTGTGAATGATTGAATGCCTCAGAGTAACTCCTAACTCCGCCTTCAGAAAACATCTGTTCACTATGCATTAGCTGACAAGTACGCCGCTAATCAACCAAGAGGTCAGCTACGTATTGCTATGTTAGCTGGAGGTTTTTGGGAAACACTCGTACTTCGGCTGCTGCATAGTACAACTGGGCTTAGTAATATGTCGGTAAAATGCTAACGCACTGACTGTTTTGGGAAACTCACCCCAGTACGGCAAGGAGTCTTAGGGCTGCCCCTACGAGTGTGGCTCCTTGCACAGTTTAAGTCAGAGTTTAAGCCAATTTTTCTGTCTTGACAATGGTAGGTCTGTCGAGGTGCGTTTTGAATTATGGATGGCGGAATCAATGTCGGCATATATCTCAACTAGGAAACTATTTTAGATGTGCTGCTTTGACATCTACTGTTCTGTCTTGTTCTGGGGCCCTATTCACAATGAATCTTAGGGCTTAAAGTAGGTAATACGTGGTAAATGTAGGAGTTGAATGTACCAGCTGGATGTCACTTGCTGGGTGACAGTGGCGTGGCACAGTTTAATTAGATGTAAGTGATTATCGCGTTACGCTTACGCCCATGCGTAGATATCATCGTATTGAATCTGTGTAGGGCATAGGCCTATGGTTCATTCTTTGAGTATTCAGATTTAAAACCAAATCAAAAAACAAAACATAAAAAGGACTTAATTGTTTTTTCGGATTTGGTTTTAAATCTGAATCTTCAAAGAACGAACAATACACAGGATTGTATTGGCTCTTTGTTGCCTTTTTATTTGTTGAATCCATATGTATTATTGTTTACTGTTTACCTCCATGTATGGTAGAGCACATAAATATAAAATATAAATCCCCAAATATAATCCCCCTCCTCTCCAGCACAAACTGGGTCAGCAGTACCAATTGGTCCTGGGACCAGTTGGGCTTTTGTTTTGTCTTCTTTGTCTCTGCATTCATTCATCATGATAGGAGGACTTGAACGGCGGTATGGGCTGCTATTTAAAGTGTTTAAGTGCTGGAAATATGCTCATTGGATAATAGTGTGCAGGGTGCTTTTAATTACCTCCTTGATATAATGCATGTGACATATTTTTTTGTTTGCTTTCTCTCTCTTGTTAACGTGCATGCTTTAGCCCGGCATTAACTCAGGAGGTAGAGCGGGTTGGCTGGTAACCGCTGGTAACTGCAAGGTTGCTGGTTCGATCCCCGGCTCCTCCTAGCTGAGTGTCGTGGTGTCCCTGAGCAAGACGCCTCACCTTAATTGCTCCTGACAAGCTGACTGTCGCCCTGCGTGGTTGACTCAGCCGTCGGTGTGTGAATGTGTCCATGAATGTCAGTCAACACTGTAAAGCACTTTGGATAAAAGCGCTTTATAAATGAGGACCATTTTCATCATTATCGTGGTCTGCACAAATGTGTCATCGTGTGTATTCTGCTAACTGCACTGTTCATAACTATTTGATGGGACGTCATTTGTAGCCTAGGTTATTTCCTTATTTTTCGTTGATTTAGTGGGCTCGATAGTGTGAAGCTGCGGGTGAGTTTCAACAAGACCGTCGGCACTCGACAACCAATCACCGCACTGACCGCTTCTAAACTCGTACATGAGAATCTTTGTGAATCACTTTTAAGAAAAAACTCCTACATAAAAACTTTTAGCGCAAGTTAGGAGCACTCCTAGCGGTAAGGTTAAAAGCTTTGTGAATACGACCCCTGGTCTTCTGTCAATGTATTTAGTACTGCTATAGTGATGTTTGCTGCTCTCCTGCCTCTATGGATCTCTGCCTTGCACTATTACAGGTAGCTGTTGTGCTAATCTGTTGTGTCTGATGGTTAGACCATATGGGGTGTATGTGATTTTGTGTGCACGGTTTACAGCAGCTTGTAAAAAGAAGCGACAGAGAAATGAGATGAAATCAATGGTTTGCTATATGAATGATGATGAACTGAACGGTCGTCTTCGGTCTGATCTTTATCTTGGAATATATATGTTTGCATTATTAACATAAAAAAATACACTTTGTTCTGGCAAACTCCTATATACAAATTTCCCTGTTCCCTTAACTTACACTAAAACAGACCCGTTTTTTGTGATTGCTTGACTGAGGCTAAACAAGGGGTAGGCATATCATTCCAACCAGACACAACACTGTTCGGTTCTGATGCTCTTTGAATGTAGGCAGCAGGTATTCCTTGTGGTGCCAATCTAATTATGATTTATCCACTCAAATTCTCACTCAAATGTTTTGTCCCGCTTTAGTAATCTTGTTATACTTGGGTATACACACTGTACATTACAGAGGTGAGACACTCTGAATGCTGTTGATGCTCTTGCATTGGTATTGTCCTGTTTATTTTTATTGGGTGGCTGCACTCTCTGGCAAAACCAGCAGTCATCATCATCCTCCTGCAGGATGAACTCTTTTCTTTCGTCCTGGCTACGTCGCTCATAGTAATCCTTGCTTTGTGTCTTTTTTATTTATATAAATGTATTAGTTGATAGGGACAATGCTCATTGATTAACAGACGATTTGCTCGCTGTAAATAAGCCAGAGTTCAAGGATCAAGGATGCTTTAATTGTCATTTAACGTACATGATAAACGACATGCAGTACTCGGGTCTCGGTGTGCTACCTATACCCTAGAATTTAAAAAGCTATGTAAATATCAATAAAACATACTAAAATACAAAAACACACACATTAAAAAAAGGTTAGCAGCATATTGATGAGTGTAAGTATAGCAGTAAAGTGCAAGTCAGGTCAGTAATTGGCGTCATGGACATAAAGTGCATTTGTGCAGTTAAACAGTGCTTAATCAGGCTGCAAATGCTAATTCCCATCTGTTGTCCCTAGCCAGATCTTAAAAGGCACCCTAAAATACAAAATGCAGTACTGTTAATGAACAGTGGGTAGTTTGCGCTGCTACCCCTGTGTACTCTATAACTGGTCAAAGGTGCTATAGCACTTCCTGTGTAAGACGCGAGTCGTTTACAGTGTCTTTATCTGCCATGTTTTTACAGTGTTTAAAACAGTGCCGGGTTCTTCATATTTTCCGTGTCTGCTTTGGTCCACATGACGTAAATGTCATCGTCTGTGATAGTTTGCTGTACGGACGCCCGCGGACAGACTCTGTGACCACGCAGACTCTCGCTTCAGATAACAATATGGCTGCATGTTTTGATTGGTCAGTGGTTGTGCGACGAGATCTGCAGAGAAATTGCGCTTGGGAGAGTTGGAAGGTCAAATTTCTTCCAATGCTTTTTCTTCTTGATTTGGTTTATGTGTGTGGTTGGCAAACATTGTCATGATGGCTTTCCCGGCTACACATGTATTGGAGATAGGATCGGGAACCCTGCATTGTTCGAACACCAGACCGATGTGGACCCTTAAGAAAATCAATTAAGTTAAAGGACTATTCCTGTATTTAGCCCAGTGAGCCTCCTTTCTGGCTTGTCTAGGATGAAATAGAGTGGTTGACATAAAAAAATAATAAAGAAAGGAACAAATATTTCAGTATATATAATATAGTATACAAAGACTAAGTGGAATCTGCTTGATTGGGGCATTGCTATATAGTGATATGTGTGAATTTGCATTAGAATATGTGGCATGTGGTATCACAAGACTGGGTTCTTCAGATGGAATAGACAATGCATCGTGTGTTTTGCTATCAGTAAAGGAACATGAGTGGGTGTTAACAGTGCGGTAGGTACAATTTGAAGGGCTATAATTTGGTGTACTTTTTTTGTATTTTCAAACGCTCTGAGAGTATCTGCCCTGGCTCACTCTGCCTTTGTCTTTCACTCTCTTTGTTTTTCACTCTGTCTTTGTATGAGACAATTTTGTTTAGACCACACATTTCTGACCAATCAGGGCAACTTTTCCTTGATTGGTTAAGGGAATCCATCATATCTGTCAATCATAGGTTCATGAAATGCAACACTTGTCAATGGTGAGAAACGGAGGGAGGGAGCAGAGAGGTGGGCGATTTTTGTTGTTTTTATTTTCTAAATATTTTTCTCTTCTGCTCTTTACAACTCTCAAATCTTACCTAAAACAGCCTTTTTAATTGGCAGCTGTGTAAGCTGTATACTATGATAAAGTGAGATCAAGTTACTCCTCTGTAGTTACTGAATTCTGCCAAATGACTACAAATAGTACTAATATCGCAGTAGTTGTAATAATTGTTTTTTTCACGTTACATCACAGGATATCAGTGGTTATCAGTGGAAAGTGGTTTAATGGAAAGTGGTTTGTTATATTTCTATAAATGTGTCAAATATTTTTTCAAATGGGGGGGGACAATCCAGACCTACAGTATTTAGCTGAAAATGCTTTGCTCTGTACATATGTTGACAGGTCAGTTGTTTTGGCCCTGTACAGAGGTTGTATTTTTGACCTTGTACAGATATGGCCGGTCAGTTGTTGACCATGTTTTGCATATTGATATACAGATGTTGACGGGTCAGTTGTTGTCGAGACCCATGTACAGATGTTGAATGTAAATCCAGATGTTGACTGAGTTATTCTGACCCAGGTCTCCCAGGAGGAGGAGGTCCAGGTCTACATCCCGGACCAGGAGGTCTCGTCACCGGCGGTCAGGCTCGCAGTCCAGAGAGAGACGCTGGAAGTCTCGCTCTTGCTCTGCGGACCGAACGGAGAGGGAGCGAGACCGAGAGCGCAGACAGAAAGGCCTGCCCAACATCAAGGGACAGACGCTCAGCGGTAGGATCAACACACTCTCTTTTAAAGAAGAGTCTCAGTCTGTGGTACCGGGTGCCACATATTCATTTATTTAAATGGGGGAACTCTATTCAGACTGCTTCATACTCTAAACTCTCAATTAAAACAAAACTAAATTGTACAAACAAAAGCAGTTGGATAGAAGTGATGTTAATGACATGCATTGGTCCTTTGACAAACTTTGACCCTGTCCTCTAATTGGTTGTTGTGGCTGTTGTGCCTCTAGTTTGCAGCACTACATTGTGGGTGGGGCAGCTGGACAAACGGACGCAGCAGTCTGATGTCATGTCCCTGCTGGAGGAGTTTGGCCAGATCGACTCCGTCAACGTAAGTCTGGACCACCTTGTTTGGCGTCAATGATGACAATATCAATATTTGAGGCATTATGTGCCCTCAAATGTTTGCATTGTTAGAATGTCAGAATAAGAACCCAATTTGATGCTATTTAAGCAACTTAGGCAAAATGTTCCTCCTGAAAAGTATATTTGACAAATGTACTTTTACTACTGCTCATATTGTGTGTGGGTGTATATATTTCTTTGCTCACAGTTTGTACCTCTTTTGTATTATTCATTGTGATGCTAACAGTTTTGACTAATGCATCCCAATTTCAGTGCTGTAGCTAATAGGCTAGGGGTTTCACAGAAAAGTAAACTTATCAAATTCACAGTCGGAACTATGCATCGTTCATTGCTTCCAGCTGCAATTTGGGTCAGTGCCTGTTGATAACTCCCCTTTGGTAATCAAAAATGAATTGAATAATCAAAAATGAATTGTTCATTTTTGATTATTAAGTATTGGGGAATTGGTCTGGCGAATTCAGGCTTCTAAAATGCAGTCGTGAATGCCCTAGTAGACTATGCAGGCTATCTTACAAAGTACTCTCCCTGTTGTGATTCCTCTCTAACAGATGATACCACCCAGAGGCTGTGCCTACATCGTCATGGTTCACCGTCAGGACGCCAACACCGCCCTGCACAAGCTCAGCAGTGGCCTGTTCAAGGTCAACCAGAAGCCCATTAAGGTACACCCTAACCTGCTGTATGTACTGGGGGTAGATGGAGCTAGCTTAGTCTTCTACAAGGACCTAGTTTAGTCTCCTAGAAGGATCTAGACTGTTTTCGGTAACTTTACTAGACTTCTTCAGGGCCCAGCCTAGCCTTCTATAAGGAGCTAGCCTAGCCTAATATGAGGAGCTAGTTTAGCCTCCTAGAAGGATCTAGCCTGCTGTAAGTGGCTATTCTAGCCTTATTCAGGACCAAGCCTAGCCTGCTATATAGCTAACTTTACTAGCCTTCTTCAGCACCTAGCCTGCTACAGGGAACTAGCCTAGCCTGATATAAGGAGCTAGCATAATATAATGAGTTAGCCTAGCTTGCTATTAGGTTGGCTAACTTGGTAAAAATGAGTTTCATAGTGAGTTCCCGCCAGCCATGCTCATCCAACCACCATGCTCCTTCTGTCTCAAAGATCGCCTGGGCGCTGAATAAAGGCATCAAGTCGACCCATAAGAAGTTCTGGGACGTGGAGCGGGGGGTGACCTACATCCCCTGGAACAAGGTGAAGGTGGAGGAGCTGGAGAGCTTCAGAGAGGGAGGAATGCTGGACATGGACTCCATCAACCCAGGTAAACACTGCATTATTATCCTCTACCGTTATGGCTTTTTAATTTTTGTTGGCCTGCCCATCTTTATCGTCTTTTTTTTTTTCTTCCGATTTTATGCTTCATAATAAATTGTAATAAATGAAAAAACAACATGAAAAATTAAATGACTCAATCGGAACACCAGACTCCAGACTGTGGAGCCTCCGCAATGGAAATGTCAAGATACTTTAATAAAAAGCTAAATAATGAAAGGTTTGGAAGTAATCCTGTCCTGTACAAACACATTTAATTCCTAGGCACAAGCAACCACTACTCCTCTGTAATACTCACATGTTTGCTGGAAAATGTATCATGCGGGGCAATGTGAGCTGGGTTAAAACCACGTGTGGGGAAGAAGATGCTCAGAAAAGGACAAAGTTTAGAGCCCAAAATAATCTGACCTAAAAAATAAAGACACAAGGCCAAAGAAAGGTGACACGGGGACATAGAGGCTGTTGTGGTTGTTCCTTTAGTGTTGACCCCTGCTGTGTGTTGTATCCTGCAGACTGGGGGGATGTGGTCCAGGACCTGAAGCCAGCGGGGCTGAACGGAGGGCCAGAGGCTGAGCAGGTAGCGGGGACCGCCGGTGCTCCACTCCAGGTAATACTAACACTGCTTTGTCTCCTCCTCACTCACGGCTGGGACTCATCCATCTCCCGATATACACTATGGGATCTGAAACCACTAAGGTGTACATATTTATATACATGTTCACACACCACACACCTGTTAAAGCTTCTAGGTAGTATATTTTCTTCTTTTAATCCAACTGTCATGTTTGTAAGATATATTTAATATTTTTAGTGAAATCTATTTTTAGACCTAATCAAGAGGAAATTAGCATTTTAGAGAAAGGCTGGTTGATGATGGAATGTCTGGTACACGCATTCATCAGCTAGTTGAGCTTCTGCTCTAAATGTTTCTACGTTGTGACACAGTGGGCAAAATAACACTACCATTGATAATGTTGGTTCTCAACCCATTTTCATTGGCTGCTTTAAATTAGATTGTCTTTTCAAGACTTGACAAGTATCGAAAATACAACAAACTAGAATTTAAAAGTGTCAAGGGAAGTTTCGTTCAGACTGAGAAATTATAAACAGTGGTAGGTGAAATCATTGCATTTATTTATTTTTATCAACAAAAGCAGATTTCCTTGCTCTTTGTTACGGAGCACATTTGCCAGTTTGAGGAATGCATTTAGGAATGCTAAATACTCCTCCGCCAATGGCAGTATTAGTTTTTTTACAGTCATTGTTTTTGTTAATGATATGGGATATATTCATGTCTCTTCCTGACTGTGTTGAGCCATCTCCATCTCCTCATCTCCATGTGTGCTACAATCTGATTGGTGGATACATAATCACCATCTGTACTGAAGGTTGTGATTGGTGGATACATGTATGTATTTATATGTACTAAATATGTATATGTACCCGCACACACAGACACACACAAACACACACACAGGATGCCATGGTTAACGTTGCACTGTGCACTCCTAACTGTTCTAATAAAGTGGTGATTAAAGAACTCATTCCTGATGGTACTTGCTGTGGAGATGAATCCTGTGTGTTTCTCAGTAGCATTCGGGTCAGAGTTGCTGGGGTGCTGTAGTGAACAGGTGTTTGTCTGGAGAATATTTTTGTGCACAGACGTCTACCACCTTGGATGTTGACTGACTCTTAAAGGAAAATACCATGTCCCTTTTTATCGACATTTCTTATTTTTCTTTCTCAAACTGATACGACCTGAACGATAAAATGAATGAATGCTTGCATTCCAAATGTTTACATCTATAAACCGATAAGGAACTAGATAAAATAGCAAAAACCCAGTTTTAATGGTGGAATACCTGCCAATGAATGGCACATTGTTGCACAATTCTCAAACTTCTTTCGGTTTCTAGACAACCAGCCTTGCAAAGTGAACTGCCAACAGAATCCTAAACGTAGACATGTTGACTGTAGACTTCCATCTTTTATACATTCCCTGTGTGTATTGGTGAGGATCTCCCGTCACCGGCCTTACCAATGCAAACCACATTCAGTTATTTGTCTTTCTTGTTTCTTCATTCATGATTTTATTTATTGACGTGTCATCTCTCTGAAAAACTGAATTGTGGAGTTGTGACACAAGCTTTCTCTAACATTCAACAGACAACAGTTGTTAAAGTGGGCCAGCAGTTAGGAGCCCAACTGCTCAGAAAGTAGTGTTTATTAGTTATGATTTAGGCCAATTTATTGTTTCAATAAGTCCTTTTAAACACATTGTAGTTTAGAAAAATAGATAAACAAATTTGATCAACTTTTAGTTTAAAGAGAAGATGGAAGCTAAATGCTGTACTTCATGACCCGAGTTGTGTCATCCTATGAAAATGACACTAACAATGACACTGATCTACAAGACCTCTACTACACAGTAAATGCTAAGCTCTAAGAAAAAACACAACTGTGTTTAGTCTAGACTGTAGACTACTTTCGATGGACATGAAAAATCTCCTTAACCCAACAGAAATAACCATTGAGTTGGGACTGAACAGCGTATTAAAGCCGATCAACTGACCAAACCAAAAAAAATTAATTCTCGCAGAAACAAGTAGAATTTCGAGTGCTACAGGCTCACTTGAGAACACACCATGAACTTGTGCACTCTTGGATGGGAAGGAGGGTGATTGCTAACCTTGACTTGTGAGTGTCTTGACCAATGAGCTGGAAGGACTCGCATTTGGAGGAGGAGTCAGTGAGGTGGAGACCAGGTAAGCCTGCTAGCTATGCTTCTGCGTGTCAGGATGTAGAATTCTTTGGACAAGGGATGCCGAGTCACCAATTCTGGGATTTAACTTGATAATACTATCTGCTGGTTGTCTGAATGAAAACCATCCAAATTGAGGAACCAGCTTGTCTTTATTTGACGTTTCACTTTAGCCTACATTTATCGCCACGCGGTTTCATTCCTCGGCTATAAAGACCTCTCCTGGTTCTTCACCAACTGAAGCTGAACAATGAAGATGTGGTTTGGCTTGGTTCATAGACTCAGTGGGCCCTGTTTTCGGTATTCCTGAAAAAAAATTATAATTCAGAATCAATCAATGTCATTGGTGCAGCCACATTGCCTTTATCATAGATGTGTTTTTTTTGTTTTTTTCCAAAACTGATGTTTCTTTCTCAGAGTTAAGATATAATGACTAGGTGGCTCAACCCACTTAAGTTCTGACCACATAGGCTATATGCCTTGTAGAGACCCAGATTCAATTCATACATTCAATGCATTTGCATGTGACGTCACGTGACGTAGCTGGCGGGCAAGAACGTCATTCTCCAGCAACGGAACCCAGTGACCTAATCAAGGATCTGCCAGGATGTCGCCAGTTTTACCCTACGAAAGTTGCTATTTTGAGTTGAAAACAACACGCCAGATAGTTGTTGTGCGATTGGATGCACTAACCGCCGTTTTTTACGGGTTTCTTTTTTTTTTCAACATTTTGACATATGGTCTAAATCGATTGATTGTAGTATTGGAAATCTGCAAGGCTGTTGTTCCCCTGGGCTGGCTGCTGTTCATCACCATTTGGACGGTGTTTGCCCTCCAGGTAGACATTGTAGTCACGTGACTGCAAAGTCTGAATTCTGACGTGCGTTTGTGCTTCATCCATATATGAATGCACCATATCATTCCCTCTTTCAACCTACTTTCTATTTTTTCCCTCCTGTCCATAAACTCCTGAAACGTCCATGAAATGTATCAGCAAATACCAATTTAAAATTATATAAAGATGGACAGTTGGTGGAAATAATATCTACTCACTGATCCTGTTATAAGCCTTCAACAACAAAACGGACCATTTCTCAGATTCCTTGAAGTGATTTCAGTAGACATTTCCATAACACTACTAATGACTTGACCTTAATCTTGGCATAAAATGTGCACAATTTCAAAGGCACTTTGGAAATGTTGACCGTTGAATAAGAGAAGCCTTTACAAAAGCAAACCTTCATTATGTGGACAAATAAATGAAGGACATATTTGTTAGATTTTCCTTTCTATCTTTTCTTTCCCTCTGAGTGACTGCATTACCGCCTTGCTTGGTGTGTTTCACTAAAACTAGATATTGGCATAACACCAAGATGCTAATAAGTATCTTCTGCTTGTAAAATCTGAATTAAATAAGTCAACGAAGTCAGTGTTTTTCACAGGGTCATTTTGAATAGAAGGAATTGGCAAGAATATATCAAATTTGAAGTCACAAATAAGGGCCAAAATGGCAAATCCAAGTCTAGCAAAAATATA
>OMLJ01063022.1:5000-10194 GCA_900302595.1 Gadiculus argenteus | reverse complement strand
AATATAGCTAGAATATAGTTCCTGAGGAGACATTTGCATGTCTCCTGAAGTCCCTGGCTAGGCCCATTGTATTGGAGATAAACCCAACCAGCTTCATTAATGTATGACTGGCCAGACAACGAGGGCTGTCTGGCCAAAATACAGATGTATACTCTGTAAGTTACAAGTAAAGTACGATACTATACTAAATTATCCATACCCCGGTAAAAAGTAGACATTACCAGCTTTTTTTTAAATTATGATTGTATATGCCATAGACCAATAATGTGACATTGTTATTTACTGCAATACATATTTTACTGTTTAAATGAATGCTGGTTTTGGAGAGCTTATCTCTAGCACACATGATGGCTTAAGATGAAGTTTATAAATAATATAGTGAATGGACTCTAATTAAGAATCACATATCATATAACAAATGTATAATCTGTAACTTTATGTAACTACAATGTCTAATATGTTTCTTTTTATGTATCTTGTAAGAATACTGTAAGTAATCTATTGTAGAGATTGTGGGAGGGACTACATGTGATGTGATTGGTTTAAGGGTATTAGGGGCGGGGCTTATACAAGAGGCGCAAGGTTAAAGGTGTAAGGCTGGAGCAGCTCAGGTTAGAACTTTTGCAACTCTTCTCAGGCTCAGTTGTCTTGCGACAATAAAGTCCTGATAATTTTAACTCAACCCTCCTCGACCTCCAATTATTGATATTAAGTTAAATGTAGCTTAGTTTCTACTACACTAGCTGTCTAGTTTTACTGGAACGCACTACAAGGGCAGCATAGTAAAAAGACATCAGCTCAGCGAGTTCAAACTAAGAAGATAGCCCAGGAGAATGTCGTTACACAGGGACAAACCGAAGGAGAATGCCGTCAAACAGCCTCAGGGCGCAGCAGCCCTAGAGCCATTAGGTAAACGTGTGTCAAGACCCTTTCAGAGCACCTGACTCCCGGTCACAGATATCCGAACGGTCAACATTATCGTCAGTGGCTGCTAGAGCACGTGTCAACTCAAAAGCAGCACAAGCCCAGGTGTCATTCGCCGAAAGAGAAGCAAGCGTAATGAGGCAGAAAGCTGAACTCGAAGCCAGTCTCCACGTTCTCATGAGCCAGAAGATGGCTGCTGCTGCTGAGGCAGAAGCTGCAGCATACGAGGATGAGGAGAGTGAAAGCGAGGAGAAGCGCTACGTCTAACAGCACTCAGCAATGTTCAGCAGAGAAACACAGCCATCAACACATGCGCCACTGGACTTCCACAGACTACCCCA
This sequence comes from Gadiculus argenteus, assembly GCA_900302595.1. Classification (NCBI taxonomy): domain Eukaryota; kingdom Metazoa; phylum Chordata; class Actinopteri; order Gadiformes; family Gadidae; genus Gadiculus; species Gadiculus argenteus. The sequence goes on along the minus strand of OMLJ01063022.1, from coordinate 8,929 downwards.
CCGATACGATGGAGCAGGTGTTCACACAAACCCAAAGTCGAGAGTCAGCAACACAACGACGGAACAGCCAAGCGAACCGTCTCCATTCAACCCTCGCCCAAAGCTGCCTCGCACATCTTCCAGTCCGAACCAGGGACCCTACCCTGAGCCGCAGCCAGCACAAGACCTTGCCAGGTACCTCATGCGCAGAGAACTGGTGCGCTCCGGCCTCCTACAGTTTGATGACCGTCCCGAACAATACTAGTCATGGAAAGCATCATTCCTGAGTGCCATTCAGGACGTAAACCTGATATCCAGAGAAGAACTGGACCTGCTGGTGAAGTGGCTCGGTGCAGACTCAGCCGAACAAGCACGACGAATCTGTTCAGTACACGTCCTAAATCCTGCTGCAGGACTCTGTATAGTGTGGGAGCGTGTGGAGGAATGCTATGGGACACCAGAAGCTGTAGAACATGCACTAATGAAAAATATTGAAGTGTTCCCCAAGCTAACCAACAAAGACAACGCTAAACTCAGAGAACTTGGTGACATCTTTCTAGATGCGCGCCAAAAAAGAAGGATACCTACCGCGACTTGCCTTTCTGGATAAGGCTCGCGGAGTGAACCCGATCGTAGAAAAGTTCCCCTACAGCCTGCAAGAGAGGTGGGTGACCACGGGATCCAAGTTCAAGGAAGATCACTGAGTAGCCTTCCCTTCATTCACTCTTTTCCCCCAATTCGTCCGGCGACAGGCCAAGATGAGGAACGCCCCAAGCTTTGCCTTCAACACCTCCAACAGCAACATGCCACCGAAAGCAGCCGTGAAGCCCGGCTACAAAGCCCAAGTATGTGTGCACAAGACAGGAGTCACACCCAAATCAACTAACAGCGACACCAGCTATGCAGAGAAGAAAACAGGTGATCCAGACTGTAAGTGCCCAATACACAGGAAGCCTCACCCATTCAGAAAATGTAGAGTATTTAGATTTAAGCCTATAGAAGAACGTAAAGATGATCTGAAAGATAATCACATCTGCTTTAAGTGCTGCAGCTCAACACAGCATATGGCAAAGGACTGCAAAGCATCAATCAAATGTGCAAGTGCAATAGTGAGAGACACATCACGGCTCTACACCCAGGCCCTCAACCAGTGAGATAACTCACAGAGAAAGAGGAAAGCGGGGAGCCAGATGAAGACGCACCCACAGTCACATCCCAGTGCACAGAGATATGCGGTAATGCAGACAACCCACGCTCATGTGCTAAGATCTTCCTGATCAAAGCCTATCCTGCCGGGAGAAGAGATCAAGCCGTTAAGATGTATGCCGTGCTGGATGAACAGAGCAACAAGTCGCTTGCAAAAACAGAGTTCTTCAACCTCTCCTGTGTCAAGGCCAGTCCAGCCCCATACACACTGAAGACCTGCGTAGGGACAACAGAGACCTTCGGCCGACGAGTCGACAACTTCATACTCGAATCTATGGATGGGAAACTACAACTCGCCCTCCCCACATTAATTGAGTGTGACATGGTGCCTTAACCTTAACCCTAACCCTATTAATCGAGTGACATGGTGCCGGATGATAGATCTGAAATCACGTCTCCTGACATCGCAGAGCGACACTCCACACAAAGCCAACGTGCTGCAAAATGGACAAACATCGTTTCTCCCTCCCTGTCTAACATCCACGTAAGGAGCACCACAACAGCGCACCGCAGCGACACAACCCCCTCTCACCCCCCTGTGATGAACACACGGGCTGGGCAACAAGCACATACAGCCTCGGCCACACAGTGTTCGAAAGCCGCATAAGATGATCCACTCACCCGGACCAGTGGTCCTACGTCCCCACGGACCATAATCCTGCGGACCATGCGACAACAACTACAGGAAAGCAGCTGGCTCTCCGGACCCAGTTTCCTAACACACACCCACCCAGAGGAATCCTGGGAGCCTCACAGATCCGACCTGAGGTCACCGCTCTGGCTACCAGGACATCTGATGCCCGGCTGGGAACACAGCGGTTCACAAGATTCTCGAGCTGGAGAAGAACGTCATGGCTGGAGCCATTTCAGAGACACACTCACCACAAATTAACTGTCACATGCAAAGTGTGTGATTATCCGTGCTGTTCAACGTGATTCCTTTGAAGAGGAACTGAAACACCTTGAAGAGGGTAAGCCACTTCCTAAACAAAGCCCCCTCAAAAAGCTCAATCCAGTGACCGACTAAGATGGCCTGTTGCGGGTCGGAGGTCGTTTAACATCAGCTCCTGACATGTCACGTGAAGAGAAACACCCACTGCTCATTCCACGCAGACATCACATCGCCACTCTCCTGGTGAGGTTTTACCATGAGCAGGTGGTACATCAGGGGCGACACATAACAGAGGGAGCCGTCAGAGCAGCAGGCTACTGGATCACTGGCGGTAAGCGTCTGGTGTCGTCTGTCATCCACAGATGGGTGACCTGCCGCAGGCTGCGTGGGCAGCTACAGGAGCAGAAGGTGGCAGACCTTCCTGCAGACAGACTCACACCCGAGCCTCCGTTCACCAACGTAGGCCTTGATGTTTTCGGGCTGTGCGCCATCACGACACAGAACAAGAGGAGGAAGTGCAGACAGTAAGCGCTGGGCAGTGATATTCCCGCACATGTCCAGCAGAGCAGTCCACTTCGAGCTCATCGAATCCATGTCAGCCGACAGCTTCATTAACGCCCTCAGAAGATTCTTTGCAATCCATGGTCCAGCCAGACTTCTCCGCTCAGACAGAGGGACCAACTTTGTGGGAGCCTGCAAAGAGCTGAGTATTGATACGCAAGACACAAACATAACCTACCTCCAAAGCAAGGGGTGCACTTGGGTTTTCAACCCGCCGCACTCATCTCATATGGGGGGTTCATGGGAAAGACTGACGCCAGGCGCATCCTGCCTGCACTAACCAGTACTACCGCAGCCTCTTATTTACATTTACATTTAGGGCATTTAACAGACACTTTTATCCAAAGCGACTAACAATAAGTAAATTTGTTATTAGAAGTGTCACAATACATCGCTTTCGGTACAGTGAAGATGTTCATAGAACCAAGTGAAGTACTGACAATCGTCGAACCAACCTATTCCCTGTGTACAGCAGTGAAAGCCAACTACTGCAGATGCTACACAAATTACTCAACAAAATCTCATATACATTAGGTGCAAATTGTTAAAACTAAGCAAAATATCACATACAATAGGTGCATACATTAATTGCGTAAGACATAATGGTGGGTGGAGGGGGTTGGCTATGGAGAGTCCAGATGGACTCTGAACAGGTGAGTTTTAAGTCTTTTGCGAAAACTGGTTAGTGACTCTGCAATCCTGACATCGGGGGGGAGCTTGTTCCACCATTGTGGTCCCAGGACAGAGAAGAGTTGCGATTTAGAAGATCAACCCTTGTTTGCCCTTAGGGATGGAGGAACGAGACGTCCAGCTAAGGTAGTTGAGCGGAGGGCTCGAGCTGGGGTGTGTGATTTAACCAACGTTTGGAGGTAGGCAGGAGCGGTTCCATCGACCGGTAAGCAGGAGCGGTTCCCTCCGTCGGCAGCAACCAAACACACGTCCGTCCTTGTTGCGTTTCTCCCCCGCTCGGCTGACAGCTCCATCCTTTATATCCGTCAGGCACCAATCCCAGGGCTTGATTTTCCCGCGACCCTGGAAGGGAGGAAATAAAACGCCTATGGGTAGCTCCCCTAACACTGCGCCAATCCTGCGTTAAGTTAACCTGTACTCGCCTTGTTGTTGCTCATCAGCCAGCCAATCAATGTTCCCTCCCAGACATGGGGGATCCAATCCGCAGGTCGCTCTCTGTCCACACCCCCCCGCTGGCTCCCCCTCCAGAAGCCCCCAAATTCAAGTAAAATGTACGTCAGTCCTCTCTGGTAGGAGCAGTGCCTCGCCTCCACTGGATGCC
>OMLJ01063022.1:0-2500 GCA_900302595.1 Gadiculus argenteus | reverse complement strand
CAAAAGTGTCCCCGACTTTAGTTCCGAGGTCGAACACCAAACGATGACCAGGAAACCTTAATAATATAATATATATACCTAATATATTAATAATTAATAATACCTACGAGCAGCAAAACAACTCTAACTGTTGGAACTAACAATTAACTTGTAATCTTTGAGGATATTTCAGTTCCACGCTAGAGGTCACTAATACCCGCCGTCGGTTAAACTGTGCCGGATGTTCAAGGAAGCTCCTTTTCATCTTCAACCAACACACACTCCACTATGACCGTTTCTCAATTAGTGTTCTCGTCTGTTCTCGCGTACTCGATATACGTCATCAGTCGGAGCCCGAGTACTGTTCCAACCCCGAGAACGCATCGAACCGAGTACGGACTTCAAACCCGGAACTGTTCTTGACGCGTTCTTAAACCTAGGCCGTTTCTCAACCCAGAGAACACGTTCTACGTTCTTGCGTACTTGGAAGTACATACTTGGCAAGTCCATACTTGAAGTACGGACTTGCGAGAACGCGAGTCCGTACTTGGGGTTGGAACAGCAGTGGACTTGATGACGTCACCACCTCAGCTCTTCATTGTGCTTTACAGCTTTATTTATAATAAAATGTATAATTGAATGAGAGGGAAATTACAGGAGCTGAAATAGTTATTGTAGTTCATTTAATACATACAAGCTGCAACATACTATTTTCTGTCCCCCACCTTCAAAATAGGGTTAGATGCTCTCTGGCGCCAGCTGGTGGAAAGTGGTGGTAAACGCCCTCGACCACACACCCCTGATCTGAGGGGTGAGAGACAGAGAGAGGAGAGAGACAGACAGACAGAGAGGAGGGAGAGGTTAGGGTTAGGTATATTTCCTTATCCCATAGATCTCCCCACGTCATCCAATTACTTCGCAGTTATACAGAGATCTAGAGGTCACTCATGGTCCAATTGTCCACATGTACTTTGACCCAATAAATAAGAATGGATTTTTGCAAGAAAAGATTGGAATTACTTTTCATTCTCGCATTCGTTTGAATAGGAGGCTGTGCATTTGCAAAAAAGGTTCACTAGATGGCGCCTCTCGGTGCCTCTTTATGTCCTTTGTATAGATAAGTAGTACAATGCTCTGCAAGGGATAGACGGAGAGAGAGGAGACAGAGAGACAGAGAGGGGAGAGACAGACAGAGAGGAGAGAGGGAGAGACAGACAGAGGAGAGAGGGAGAGACAGAGACAGACAGAGGAGAGAGGGATAGACAGAGACAGACAGAGAGGAGAGAGGGAGAGGAGAGAGTGAGAGAGAGACAGAGAGAATGTCCTCATGTGACCTCTGTTGACAGAAAAGAGCATTGCAGTCTTGGAAAAATACAATTACACAGGAATCAAAAAGGCCCTGTAATAGAGACGGCTCTTCTAGTGTCAAGAGGTCTGGTGAGTAGTTGTCTGGTTGGACATCCCCGTAGACTACTTAATTTACTTTGTGAAATTAATATCTTTGGATGCAGCCGACAAAGACGAACATTTTGATATCTAATATGTGTCGGTCGGGTAAATTATGAGGGAGTTATTGTCAAATTAAGACGAGCAATTAACAGGTATATTCACAGGTGTTTCATGGGTAATTCCCTAATTTGAATAAGGGTTAGGTATAATTCCTTATCCCATAGGGTTAGGGTTAGGGCTTAGGGTTAGGATAAGAAAACTGATCCCCTCCAATGGGAGAAGGGAGGTGCACGCTCCTTCCACCCTGCCTGACCATAACCCCTGTCCCCAGGAGGAGCACAGATACGCTGACAGTTTCGGCCATAACAAACCTTGTGCCACCCATCCTCCATGTTGTTAATCCTTATGGTTTTGTTTATATAATTATTGTTAACTCGTTGAGTGCCAAAAACTATTTGGCTAAAACTACTACTATTTTTCGTTTTTTTCAGAATTTTTCGGTTTTCGGTTTTTAGCTTTTTTTTTCATTACACACCTTGTGTGTGAATTTGGGAACTCTATGATGAACAGAACTGAAATAGATGACGATCGAAAACTCACATGACAACTCACGATCTGGACATTTTAAATAACATTATTTAGCTGGACATTTTACCTTACTTTCACTTTTGATGATTGCCGTATTGTGTCGAATCAGTAAAGCATGCACGTCAGGTCAAAACTTGTGGGTTTATCACTAGGCGGCAGTCTCGCTAGGTCACTTTCCGGTAACTTTATAGGCGTGCACTTCTCAGGCACTGAATGGGATAATGAAAAAGTTGAAGAAAAAAATATCGCAGCAGGTGCGTTTTCACCAGACAACGCTGGATGAGCCCACCTTTCTGGTAAGACAGGATGTATCTGGAGACTCTGACCACGACAATCAGCGGAGAACAGGATCACCACACGACAATCAGGGGAGAACACACACCAGGTCGAAAGGAGCGACTGACCACCGGGCTAGTCATAGTCATGCTTGCAAGTGTTCATACAGCAGTAGAAATGTGGTATTATTGTTTTGTAGCACCCCCCC
>OMLJ01063004.1:0-11140 GCA_900302595.1 Gadiculus argenteus | reverse complement strand
ATGTGACCACAGAACCTAACCGCACACTGCCAACATGCTGCTCGCTGCCAAAGATAGCAACAAGCCCGCCTTCGAGTGGCGAACGCTGGAGAAAGCGGAGTCGAGTTATAAGCCTTCACAGACCACAGCGAGTGGCCTATGGAAACCTCTGTGAAGATGTTCGGTAAAGCGTGTCAAATGATAGGCTCGTGGGGCTTAGCATGTATATAGACCTCTCTATGTACCACTATGGGTAATGATGTGCTGGCTACCAAATGAAGGCATAATCTGTCACCAAGAAAGTGGAAAAAAATAACATTTTTTGTTCTTAATCATAACGTTGAGAGCCAAGGAGTTTTTGATATCAAGATCTGAAAGGAAGTGATCTTGTATATAATATCGGTGTGCTTTTTTGGATGGGGATGCCTGTATTTATCCAGATTCAGTGACACGTCTGGCTAGAAAACTCACCACTCCATGCATCCAAAACACAGCGATGTTCACACTGCAGGCTGTAAGAAATCAACAGGCGTCTCACCGCAATCCAAAACCTTTTCATGAATGGTTCAACGATGAATATGGAAGTAGTTTAACCTAAATCCACACTCAGCTGTAGTGTAATTCTGTGGAGGAATAGGCGCCCCTTAAATCTTAATTATGGGAGAGATTCTATGTGCATTTTCATCCTGTTAATTAACGAGCTTAACGAGCGTGAAATAGATATTTCAAAATGTAACTTACGTTAATTTAAGATTTGACGCATTTCGTAGCGGGGATAGGGAGGCGCGATACCTCATACATCTGTTAAACCGGAATATTCTATCAGCTTATGTGTTTACAGTGTATGTTTTCTCACGTTCCCAAAGCGTAATGTTCATTATCCAGCGTCAAAGTCAAAGTCTTTTACGCATCTCCAGCCCCTCAGGGCTCACAAATCTTGCCGTGCCTAATTAGACTAAGTTCTGCTTTTGGAAACCAAACCCCAGAGAGAGAAAATATCTCCCTTATTAATCTCCCTTAGGAAGAGAGGGTTGAGCTCGGTATCTCCGTGGCTGAGGTTGGAATTTGACCCGACGTGAGAGGAGTCCGACCCTTCCCTTACGGCAACAACTTCCGGTGAGATAGACGGTGCGTGTATTATAATTTTTATTATTATTATTATTATTATTATTTTATTTTTTCTTCCCTTTCTCTTTTACTTAACTATTATTTGATTTTATTGTATGACAATGTTTATATGTGAAGCACTCTGAGTCTGCCTTGTGTATGAAAAGTGCTATATAAATAAAGTTGCCTTGCCTTGCCTTGCCTACATGTGACGTGCTGTGTCTGCACTCGCAAACTTGCAAACATGCTGTAACGCTGGAGTTTGTTATCATAAAGTGAATGATGAAAGAATCAATATAAATCAAAAAGTGTCATATCTATCTTTAGGCAAGGGCGGTGGTGGTGAGCTCACCTGCTTTGGTGCTGAGCATGAAGACAAACACATCTTTGCTGCTGAAGTTCTTGATGGCCAGGTTTCGTTCCTCCCCACGCACCGATCCGTCCAGACGCTCGTAGCTGTACCCTGCAGTGACGGACATACAGTCAAATTACTTATTGCGCCGTCATTCACTCCTATCTAAAGAGACTTTCAGTAAAGTCAGATACATGTCATTAAGGAGCTGGTAGGGGTTGGACAGTGAATACAGAGACAGGTCATGAAGGAGCTGGTAGGGGTTGGAGAGTGAATACAGAGACAGGTCATTAAAGAGCAGATAGGGGTTGGACAGTGAATACAGAGACAGGTCATTAAGGAGCAGGTAGGGGTAATATTGATTCAAGATGCCTACTGTACACATTGGGGATCAAAGCCAGTCCCTTTTGGCTAGGCTGGGAGTCAAACCCCCCCCAGAACTATAATATTCTATATGTTATTATCCTATATTAAAATATATTAAATATCAAAATGCTTAAAATGCAATAATAACGATAAAAAGGGACATCTTTCAATCTTTTTAAGGGTTTCTACTTCTTCTGCATTTTACTACTAAGTCGTGTCTACTGACTGCCCCACCACTTGTACCAGTAGCCACCTCTGTATTCCATGTAGTCCTGCAGAATATCCAGCATCCGGGTCATCTGGGAGAACAGCAGAACTCGATGGCCCCTTCAGACAATGTGAGCAGAGGTTATACCAATCAGATCAACTTGAGCAGAGCGTCTTTCGCCGTCTTACGTCGCCGGATATCGGATATAATATGTAACGCATTCAGTTAGGACACAGTGTAATGGATAGCCCTAACCCTAACCCTATTTATCGGAGGTGCCTGCACACATCCATCTTGACAGTTTACTCTAAATTAATCTAGTAGCGAGGGACTGGTGTCTCTGTCGCCCCCCGGTGGTGACCAGCAGTATTGTGTCCACTGACCCTTTATGGAGGAAGGACAGTAAGCTGTCGAGGAGACACATCTTCCCGCTGGCTTCGATCAGGTGCTCGCCCATGATAAACGGCTCCGGCTCCACCCCTGAGAAAACAACGGGTAAACAAACAGGCGGTAAACAAACAGGCGGTAAACAAACGGGCGGTAACCAAGGGCGACGTCCCAGAGCATCATGTCTCTGACTCACCGTCGAACAGGTAAGGGTGGTCCACGCACTTCCTCAGCTGCATCAGGATGTTCATCAGCCTCGTCTTGTTGCCTTGCTCGTTTCCAAAGGCACCTAGATTGGAATAGAGCCGTCATCCACACAGCCTTGGCTCTGTGCTGTGTAACCTCCATTAGGTCATACAGCCTTGGCTCCGTGCTGTGTGCTTGTCATGTTCAATCAAATTATGTATTTTTGGGGATAACAGCATCTCTAAAATTACTCAATGTAAAAGTCTGTTAAACATGTTTACAGGTATATTTAGCATGTATGTTGAAAGATTAGTATATAGGGTTAGGTACATTTACATGCATGTTATACAGGTATATTTTACAGGTATGTTTACAACTATATTTACAGGTATATTTTACATGCATGTTTTCCAGGTATCTTATACAGATATCTCCAACAGGTATGTTTTCCAGCAGTATTTTCCTGGTATCTTATACAGGTATCTCCAACGGATAAGTTTTCCAGGTGTGCATTGGTCTCTCACCCGGGTCTTTGGTCAGGATGGCCTTGTAGTATTTCTTTTGCAGGGCTGACATGCCGTGGTACACCAGCAGCTCCATCTTGCTGGGCAGGTCTGCCGCCACCTCCGCCTTCACGCGGCGGAGCAGGAATGGCTCCAGCACACTCTGTAGCTCCGCAGCTACACACAAAGGAAGTAGGATGTTACTACACACAGAAAGTGGTACATTACCATGAGTTCACACAGAAAGTCGGATGGTACTACAGACAGGAAGTGATCGATTTACGTTACTAGTACACACAGGAATGTTATGAGTATGTTACCAAAAACAGGAAGGGGCAGATTACCTTTACCCAGAGGAAGATTTAAGTTACAGTAACTCAAGATATGATAAAATGTACTTTAATCAGTCCAGATGGGATACCAATCAGGACATTACAGTAACTACATGCAGGAAGCAGGTTACAGTAACTACACGAAGTAGGTAGGTTAATAACTACTCAGAGAAAGTATTTGATTACAGCTACTACACACAGGAAGAAGAAAGTAGATTTTGTTAAAGAATAGATTTATTTTCTTGGAAACAATAGGAACTATTCATAAGTTGTTTTTAAAAATGTATTATTTTCTTTATAAATCATTTTTCAGTTTAATAAATGTATTTATTACACAACGTGCGAGATATCTAGTGAAAATATAACTTTTTGAAGTGCAAATATACATAAATATTACACGGTTCAACAACTGATTGTACAGCTGTCGTCAGCATGCGGTGAAAACATTGCAGTCAAAACAAAATGCCGTCAAAATTATTTCCTTGATTTATTTGTGCAATTTTCGTATAATAAATAATTTATAACGCAGATAGTTGTTTAGTACCACTTAGTTTAACTAATCTATTTTGTCTCGTCCTGTGGATTCGACAAAATACGTCATAAAAATATCCAGCCGTACTAAAGAACTGCCTGTGTAATAACCTACATATATGCATCAGGGACATTTAAAGCGGTTCTATTGTTCCTACCCAGAGCAGGTTGGTTCTGGAGGTTGGCATAGTATTGGACAAAGTCCTTGACCTGGTCGGCGGGGAACAGGCTGGGCTGGATGAAGCTGATCAGGGAGTAGACCTCCAGGAGGTTGTTCTGGATCGGAGTCCCAGTGAGCAGAACCCGGAAACCCACCGAGAACTAAGAGAACACCAGAGTGACACCGATGGAAATAAGAAGATGAGGAGCAGCATGAGGATGATGTAGAGGAGGAGGATGATGAGGGAGGAGGAGAATGATGATGAGGAGGCGGATGAAGAGGAGGATTATGATGATGAAGAGGAGGTGCTGTGGTACCTCGCTCAGGGTCTTGTGGAGCAAGGAATCCTGGTTCTTCAGCCTGTGAGCCTCGTCCACAACCAGAACCTTCCATTTCCAACTGAAGACCAAGAGATAAGAGATAATTAGCCAACCCTACACTAACTGGAATAATGGTTTGTTAGGCCTTTATTTGTCTGATCAAAGAGGAGTCCTACATGTTTGTGTTTTTCCTCATTTGTTTACCACATAAAAGGTGCTCCTGCCACCAGGGCCATATTAACAATGTGTTTGTGAAAACGTGATTTGAGATGAACAACAACTAACCTTTTCAAGAATGAAAAGTCTTTCAGACATAACTGTAAACAGAAACAAAAGTTGTATGTTGCATATGGAGTTAAAAGAGATAGCAGTGTTATAACATTATATATTGTGTACATCCATTGACTCTCACCTCATAGGTTGTGAGCAGAACACTGAACTGTGTGTGTTTTGTCTCTTTCTTTAACTCGGCCCGTTTCTCTTTGTCTCCTTTGTAGCATAGCACGGAGAGAGAAGGAGCGAAGCTGCAGCCACAACACCCCAGCGATTGCAATGCACAGCACAGAGATATCGCTTAAGTTCAAGTTCAAGTTTAAGTTTATTATAGAGCCCTGTAAAAACAACAACAGTTGACCAAAGTGCTGTACAATTCCACTATCTAGTTATAAAACAAACAAACAAGTAAAATAAAAACAATTAAAGGCAGAAAAAGGGCCAGTCATCCACTCATCCCTGAAGTGTGATGAGTGGATGAGCACTTCACCTTTCTAGTTCAGTTCTCCAGTTCTCCAAGACAGACAGCGGACTGAGGACCAAAAAGGGTCCCTTGATACCAAGACATCCATTCATGTACACCAGCAGAGAAATAGTCTGAAGGAACATCACATACTGGGTTTAATTAATCAAATAATAATAATAATAATAATAATTAATCAAAGAAGAAATTAATAATGGAATCTCAATAAAATCTATCATCTCTCAATTTACTCCTGTCAATACATTTAATGTTTAGATCTGGCAGGCTTTTCCTAAGCCCATATCTAAAGTAATTGTAATTATCAAAGCAATCATATAAAAGGATGTTCGAAATATTAACTATAATCTCTTAATTGAATAGCAACCATCGACATAAGAAGTGAATACGTGTGTTTATATATCACACAGACCTGGCAGGTTTTCCCTAAACCCATCTCATCTCCTAGGATACATCCCTCCTGGTTCTGGAGGCACTGGGTCAGCCACTGCACCCCGTCCAGCTGGTAGGACCTCAGCTGAATCCCTGAAATAAAACAACTCATTTCTGGGAAACTGGACGCAGAGAAGCGCATCTCTCAGATCTCAGGACGTGGTAATTATGGGAAAGCCGTCATTCTAATGTCAATTGTTGTAAAAGTATCCTTAAGTAAATTGATTGAAGTGCTTCGCATGAACGGCGATTCATCATTAAGCTCCAAGAAAGCACCCTTCATAAAGATTATGCATAAATATTTCAATGCTATTCGAATAATACGGCTTTTATTGGAAATATTGATACGTTTTAAGCAGCAGTGCTGACACCACCAAATCGATCACTATAAATGTAGCCACAAACCGTGCAACCCCCACTTTTGCAAGTCACTTTGGGCCACAATAGTCTTCCGTTTGGCAGGAACACTGTTTTTTGTTTTGAGAGCAAAGCTTGACATTTTAAGAAAGTTAAGTAAGTTCAGTTTCGGAAGTACAGGCTCGTATTCCGCGAATCCGCGCCAACCAAACAGTTTATACTTGCCACTTCCTGGTTATGTCATGTGACCAATACTGGCAGGGGTCACTGCAACGCTTTTCTACTAGTTGAAAAGTTAAGGTTCTAGAAAGGTAATGTTTATTTTTTGCATATGTATTCTTTATTTTTAGTTTCAGTTTTAAAGACATAGGCTAAGAGAAAAAAAATAGGAATTTAGAGAGATGGATAAAAAAATGATTTTATTGCACTAATTTAAATACATGTATTATATATGGGATTAAGAAAGAATGCCCCATTCAACCCTGCCTTTAGTTGAAACAAGTAGAACCATATTTATTCAGAGCCATAGAATTAGGCTTTTTACTAAAACTAATGTGAGAGTAATCTTAACCCTCCAGTGCAGCAAATGCAATCCTTGTTAAAAACGTAAATATTTAAATAAATGACATCACTGACAAAAACGTGAGTGAAAAGGCTCACTAACAGAGTTAGAGCATAATTAACATTAAAAGACTGGTTCTTCACAGCGTTTTCATTTGATGCACATGGACAGCATCTTCAGCACAGCATCCCTGGGGGTCAAATGTCAGAATTGGTGGCTTATAGGTCTTTGATCTTGGAATAAATTATCTTGATATTGGTAAAATATTGCTGTTGCAACTAGGCTATTACAGAACATGATTGTAATTAGGACAGTGTAAAATGTCAAATATACGTTTTGAAAAGATTACAAACCTGATGAATGGGATGTAAGACAATCCATACCTAAGAATTGGAGGGAAAATTAAGTGATACGATTAGTTTAACTCATTTTCAATACATTAACATTTTTGTATATTGAAAACAATGCTACTCATAGTCTATTATCTCATAAGTTGTCTTACCAGGCAAACGCCAAAAGTTGCAAAATGCAAAATAGTAGCGCAAGACCGAAATTCTTCCACTGTAAGAAAAAATAAAGTATTTTAGCCCTGCCATGAAAAAAGAAAAACCTTGACGCAATCAATGTTTAATTGAACTTAAAATAGTCTTAATATTCAGACTTACCCAGAAGGCAGCACACAGGGTCAACACCAGACATGTCTGAAGCAATAGGTTTATCATTAAAATATAAGTTAATCAATGTATTAATCAATATACGTATTTATCCGAATCATCAATGGAGCTATATCATTAGACAATTCAGTAGGCCTACATATGGGGTGGGAAATAATTTAGCATTTGGCATAACATGCAAAAACAGAAAGGACTATATTTCCCACAATTCGCTGCCAAGGTGCTGGGACTGATGCTATATGGAGACCCTTACCATCATGATGGTGGTGGCCAAAGCTCTCGTCTTGTCGCACATTCTTTTCAGTTGCTTCACGGGTCCCATTAAAAACATAGTGCTGTGAAAACACAGCACGATAACAGTGGATCGTGGTTATATAGGTAGTATAATGTATGTAGGGAAAATATAGGCCTATTGGTACACTTGGCAATAGGTTGTGATCCTGATTTTGGTGATCTTACCTGCACAGTGAACACACGTTTCCAAATGTATAAAACACAATAAAAAGAGTTATTCCAATCTTCGGGATGAAGAGCACACACACGCCCTGCAAAATAAACAGTTCTCGTTTTACGATTACATGTATCCTACTTTAATAATCTCAGACAGGAAATTCGGGAATTTATGTATATTTATGTAGATGAACCTTTGGCAAACATCAAAATGTATCCGAACAGATTGTATCCGGGTATTGTAGATTGCATTGCACGTTTAATCATATTGCAGTCTTCTTGGTAACTATTTTATACGGTTTCTTTTTGCGCTGACAAATGAACGACAAGGTTAGGGCGCAACATTTGCAGCATTCCATTAATCCAGTTTAACTGGTAGCGCCAGGCCTGTTGCATGGCATTCACAAAGCTATAGCAATGTATGGCAATATTCACACTCAATCGTACCAATAATGTGCACACACAGCCGATCACGAAGCAGCCGACGAACCCCTTCACGCGTGTGCCCCAGCCCAGTGTGGACGCTTCGTTGGCAGCCTAAACACCAGAGTTCAGATCATGTTAATATAGATTTCAGATTAAGTTTGTTGCGTCAGGGGCAACTCGGTGAAAGAAAAAGTCGCGTTTACCTGTAAAATAGTTCTGTCTTGAGTGCGCCCCTCCTCGCCACTCAACACCGACTTTAATTTGTCCATATTGTAGGCCTAGGACCAATTCACACACAGCTCTTACTCCTCTGCGTATTATTGTTTTCTTTCCTGTTCGACGGGGTTATCGCGTCAATCTGTGGGCCGGGCAGCAACACCTCGTCTGCTTGTGATGTAGAGAAGCCTACCTGCACAGGTAGTTACACAGCTGAAAGGGACACCTGTTGGTCCTGATTAAAAAACAATTAACTTCAATGCCGAGGTGGTATAAATATCATATCCATATTAGAGTTATATTATGGGGAATTATGGACGCAATAAAAACTTTATTTGAAAAAAAATGTATTGTGACGCAAAATTACAATAGCAACAGGATTAGGCTCTCTTGACCGTATCACAATACAATGAACACACAAATAGTTCTGCAGCGCTATATTTGGCTTCCAAAGGACCATTTGTTGATCAAACATCTAGATGCAAAGTCGAAAATAAGAACAGAATGGAAATACTCAATTCGACATTATTCATAACGCTGGTTTCAAGCCCATGTAAAATGTGTGGATATAAATAAATGCAGTGTTAATATATAAAGGAAGTAAACAATGTAAAATACTTGGGGCCAGATTTGAGCGCTCAACAGGCACGGCAAGAGCACAGTGGAAAACGAGCAGACTCACAAAATGAAGGCCACGAGAATTGTCTCTTAAAAACCAAACAATTATCTCATACAAGGAAATATATGATAGGCAATACAATTGGCTCTAGGCCACAGTTTAATAAATATTATTGAATATAAGGCAGAGGTTGAGATATATTTCAGGAAAGCGATGCAGAGCAACATTTCTTCCCTGTCCTTTATCATCTCTACGTCCTGTGCTCAGGTGCTCAGGTGCCTGTGGCAGTGATGTCGAGTGGAGGGTCCCTGCCTGGAGGTAAGGGGCTTCACACGGCCTCGTCGTCCGATTCCAGCTCTCCGTCTCTGTGCTTGAGGAGTCCCATCTCCACCGGAGGAGTCCTCTTCAACCTGGAGCGCACCGCACTGCCAAGTAAACACAACGCAAACACGAAACCCCTGAGACAAAATACTATTACCCAAGGAATAAAGAATGCAATAGATTATATTTCACTACACGAAAAACTCTAAAAGCCACAACAAACTACAATAAATAACAAGTAAGGGATGGATAGTTCTGTGGTATTAGTTAAGCCTTTTGGTCTGGAGTGGTCAAGTTCAGAGTAAGGATCTTAGTAAAAGGAAGGCTTCCTGGAGGTCTGTGCCATGAAGTTGGAGTGATGGATTTGGTGTATTTCAATGCAGCGCAGCTTCTCACCAGCTGATGGCGCAGAAGAGCACGCTCACAGTGAGCATGCTGGCCGCCAGGTGCCAGCAGAAGCACATGGTTACGAACATCATGTTATTATGGTCTGTCAGGTCCCACTCGGCACCCCTAGGTGGGTACAGCACGTAGCCAATCTGTGATCCAAGAGGAGAGATACATAAATACATAAACAGAGCCTCATTCTCTATTCAAAGGCCCAATTATACTTCTGCTTTAAATAGTCGCAGTAGCTAAGGCAAGGGTCCATGTCACAGGTGTAGCCAACAGAGGCCTTTGCCGTTGGACCAAAAAACTACACTTTGGTGCAATGGACGGCCCACCTTATCTCTTCCTGTCTATCAATCAATCTATCAATTTATGGTAGACCACTTGAGGAGGTCCTCACCACACAGAGGCCTTGTTTACCTGCCAGAACCAGGAGCCCTGGAGGAAACACAGGGCCGACCTGAGCAGCTCCAGGATGATGTTCCCCCGGTGAAACACCTCCAGGAATACCACGAGCGCCAGGCCGAACACACCGTACAGCAGCATCTGGTGAACGTGGACATCCAGCATGTTCCTGCCATGCAGGTGGTACAGGAACAGGAAGCCTGGACACATGGTTTTGAAGAGCACATCCATTACTACAAAGTAAAGGTTTAAGGGCCTGTCCCAATTCTCCCCCTTCCCCTAGATTTGAGCCCTAACCCTAGATTTTGTGCGTTCCTACGAAGGAGTGGGGTGTCCCAATCCTTAAGGGAGCAAGGGGGAGTGCTGTTTTTCTGTTAAAATCAACCCTTGAACGCTAGCCAGCTCGGGAGCTGACTTGCAGCTAAGGGCACTCAAAGCAAGTGTTCTTGTTAAGAGGCAAGGCAAGGCAAGGCAACTTTATTTATATAGCACTTTTCATACACAAGGCAGACTCAAAGTGCTTCACATATAAACATTGTCATACAATAAAATCAAATAATAGTTAAGTAAAAGAGAAAGGAAAAAAAATAATAATAATAATAATAATAGGCTAATACACGCACGTCTATTTCACCGTGCGCCACGCACCGTCTATCTCACCGCACGCGATTTCACATAATAATCACAGAACGCTACGCTCCGTTTATTCCACCGGGTGCCAATGTTGACGTTCCACAAGTTCACATAATAATAACCGAACGCTACGCTCCGTCTGTTTCACCGGGCGCAAATGTTGACGTTCCACAAGTTTACACAATTAGGGAAAAAAAAAGAGTTTATATTGAAAGAAAATAATAGATAAAACATTTGCAAAGTTAAAAATAGATAGAAAGTAAAAAGCATTTTAGAATTTGCAATGTATTTAAGATTTAGCAGAAAGCTAAAGCAAACATAAAAGTCTTCAGTCTTGTTTTAAAAGTCGTCAGAGTCGGGGCGAGTCTTAAATCCTCAGGGAGTTTATTCCAGCTATTTGTTGCATAGTAACTAAATCCTGCTTTCCCATGTTTCGTCTTTACTCTGGGGATAATTAACAGATTGGTCTC
>OMLJ01062988.1:0-10459 GCA_900302595.1 Gadiculus argenteus | reverse complement strand
TATACTACTATACTACCGTATACTATCTCTTATCTATATATCTATTTCTCTAAATTTTCTATATGTCTCTCAGGTTTCCCTGTCACATTTTACATTAATTTTCTCCTTCCATTTGTCTGCTCTCTCTCTCTCTCTCTCTCTCTCTCTCTCACACACTTTATCTTGTCTCCCTCACTTTGTCATGTCTCTCTGTCTCTATCCTTAGATATGTCTCTCTATCTTTCTCCCCTGCTATTTTGATGGAATGGTCACTTGAAGCTGCAGGCCTTCATTGGAAACAGACAGGATAATTTAACAGACAAACACACAAACATGAATATGCAAAGGCAGACAGACAGATTACACTGTCTCCCTTAGAACACTTTAGTCAGTCAGGTTAAATGCGTATCAACAAAGTAACAGTTGAGTGGTTTTAAGTCAACCACTCCAGTACTTACCTCTCATTATAACAAGTAGCTAAAATGTTGTTGTCGGGCAATCATTAGATGGTTGTCTTTTGTGGTTTCATCCATCTCTGTCCTCTGGATGAGACCGGATGACATCACCTGCTACTGCACTGTACAGCCATAATGCATTATTTATTACATTACTTATTATAGTAGTCCCCAGTAGAACACAATTATTCTTTGCATCATTGTGTTGGCCAACCAAACAACATTTTATTTAAATATTGTTAAAACACCTATTGTTCAAATGATGTACAGTGTACGATGTACACACTGGCTACAGTTGTATCATTTACTAAATTATAGTTGTATTATGGCATAGATTACCAAGTTGAACATCATAAAATACATATTGCCACATTTCAAAAAACAAACATTAATCTTACCTTAAAGGAGCTATGTGTAACAAATGTACTGTTAGTCAAAGATTTACCAGATGTCATCAGAGAGTGTTACCACTAGCCCTGATGGATCCAGTCAACTGAATCCTTCCTCTCAGCCCTCCATTTCCAACGAATACGGGGGGCTGTCATGGCCTGTATGGCCAGTAGGTAGGTACCAACATGATGTCATCGTCTGCTACAGCATAGAGTAGCCAGCTGTCAAGGGATGAGGTTATTTGATAGATTTGTGATTTGTTTTGAGTATTGATTGATTGTAGTCTGTAATTGTAAAAATTTAGGCCAACTAAAGGTCCTTATAGATTGAACAAGATTGTTTGTTGCGGTGTGTCTGGATGTGTGGAGCTTCGTCTGGCCAGCAGTTATTTCGGAGAGTTAAGTGTAGGGTTAAGTGTAAGTTCGGCAAAAATTTAACCCAGGGTCTTTTTTTTGCATGAAAACAGATAAAATAAGCCGTTGAGACATTTTTTGTCATTTGATCAACCAGTATAGAGCTTGCCGATAGCAACGCTCACAGCCCAAATGACACAGGAGATTGCAGCCACATTTCTGAGAAAAAATATTTTGTCAGAATCAGCTGAAACGATGTTGACCTTTTCTCCCACCCTTTTGTCATTTGGTGTGTTCGAGATGCATTGTACACCACCCGCACAAGTTGCGGGTGGTGCGAAATTTCTTGCGAAATTTCACAGAGGCACTGGTCATTCCCACTCGTGCTTCTGAGAGTCCACAGAGTTCAGCGAGGATAACTGGAAAAACAAAGATGGCTGCGCCCTCTACATACAAAGTATTTTCTTTGTATTTGTACGACGTTGTTCGTTTTAATGTTGATTTGAAATGCTCTTACACACTTGATTACATTGCTGCTTTAATCCTGTCACCAATTGATGCATCGCAGGTCTTTCTGTGCGTACAATGTACATTTGTGTTGTTTGTTTTCAAGCTGGTTTTCTAAAAAGGCTAATGTAGCAACAATAACAATGACCAGCCAATGACCGACTCATCGTGTAGCAATGCCCACAAAGACAAATGGGAACGCTGTAAGCACTACAAGCCAGGAAATTACGTGTGGAAGAGAGACAAGAAACTCGTGTGGGTGGTGTACGCTGCATCTCGAATCTCGAATAAACTCCCGGTACGCTAACTATGTTGTTGATGCTTCGTTTTGGACCCTATGCTGCTGCAGAGGTTTGGTGCTATTTTGAGAAATATTAGTGGTTAAAAATTGTTGATTTGGAAGCATTCGTTAGCCATTTGGGCTGTTGAACACAGGTTACAACTTTTTTACCACACTTATGCTTCCAGTATTTCTGCTATCCAGTATGGGTATGTCGACATGGCAATACATAGACTTGCTGTCATTTTCAGACAGTCATGACTTTTAATTGTGGGGACACAGTTGCAGTAGAGACTCCCCCCTGTTGATTTGACACTATCCTTTCTGTTATAACACGTTATGTTTAAATAGACTAATCATAGTATAGGCAGTAAACATGTCTACTGTCTACATGAGACTCTTCCAGTGGCTTCCATTCCGGTTCTGTTTTACAGCGATACATATAGTATTCTTATATAGTACATAATGGTAGATGAAGATATAGTGCTGTTGTTGTTGTTTTGAATATGCAGCTTACTTAACATGGACAAATGCAGTTAGAAAAACATGATGGAAGTATATTAATAATTAATCAGTAAAACCTAATGTAGTTCCAAGGATGAATCAGCAGTTTCCCTGGAGACCTTTCAGAGAACAGTTATATAAAATGCAAACAAATGGATTTACATTGCACAAATCAAGTACATTGTAGTTCATCTAGGATTTATTCTATTGTGTTCTTAATAACAAAAAATAGGAAAAGGTTGGAATATCAAGTCAATATCCTTGAGCAGTCTCAAGCCGTAAGGACAGGGGATTTGGACTGTGGTACATTTAGATGTTAATTATTCATTATTGCTTCATAATCCTGTTTCCCGTTAGAGGAAAACAGGGAGGCCAGGAGATCAATGGACTTCTGAGAAACAACTTCAACATAAATACCCTCCGTCTCCCCAGCTCCTACAGCACTCTGGTCCCTACTCTCGTCCTTCCCTCCCCACCCTCACCTTCCACTAGTTCCGATGCATTTATATCTTGTTTGAACTGCTTAATTCATGCATTTCCACAAAGGAAAGGATCTTGCAGTGTGACTGCAAGATGGTTAATAACACAAGGGTACCAAATGCCTTCTTCTCATTTCATCTCTTATTTCATTGCATATTAATGTATGCCAAAAACACTGTTGATTTGATCATTTACATTGAATCATATCTAATAGATCTTGTTTTGACCTCTCCCTGTTTCCGCCTCAATAAAGCCTACAACAGGCTTTTTGTTAACCTGTTCTTCTTGGAAATACGTAATCTGTGTGTTCATCTAAATGTATTATGCTTGAATACATTTTTGAAATGTGACACTTTGCTAGATTTTTCTTTTGTCACTATCGCCTTGTTGTAGGCTATATATGAGAGTTTCTCTCTCATGGTCGTCCTCTGCTCTCTCCCAGTGTCACTCAGCGTTACTGCTGTGGCTGACTGGGTTTGAGGTCGCATGCTTCATTATTAAATGTGTGTACAACTGGGAGGTCATTTTATGGCTTGTTAGCCACGTCTCAACTTAAAGAACCGTCTCTGTGTCTCTAAGCTGCTATGTTGTGAAAATGTAAATATACAGTAATAAAGAAATGTGTCATATTGTGAAGCTCTGTGCAGTGAAATGTGACTTACTGTACAAGATGTTTAATTTGAGCCTTTTCTAGACACGGACCATCTAACAAACCCAAATCACAATGAAACTAACCTGGTTAAATAAAGGATATAATAATAACTCTCTTCACAACATCCATCTTTAGTTTGGTCTAAACACTGTTTAGACTGTTGTATTATTTGTTCTCTGAAGAAATTAACTAACTCTTTCTCATACCTGAAGATGTTAGCAGAGGTCAATATTCTATATATAGTCGTACACACCACGCACTGACTTGAATCCAGAGAAAGATGGACCATAACCATTTGATGCAAATCCAATCATCGAATGTTCCTGTTGTTTTAACTCTTTGATCAATACAGTAGAATGCATAAGATCAAGGCAGCAGCCAATGATGCTGTGTGACAAGGACTATTCCTACAGTGGGATGGCCCCAATGTTGGCCCCACTGTGATGTTCATATTCCAGCCTTCCCATCGCTCTCGATCTCATCCTATTACCGGGAATGCTGTGCTGACGTCATGTCTTCCCCTGGGACACCATCATCATTGATGATGCGCACATACAGTTTGGTTCAGCAGCAGTCGATTTTGGGATTAGGGAATATGGAAAAAAAACCAACATAAAAAACACATTTTTATATCACAATATCTCATAAAAATGTCCAAGAACCCTAATGAGGATCAACGTATGAGGGAATATAAAATGTATTTGATGGATAGATCGATAGATAGGAACTTTATTAATCCCTTGGGACGGTTCCCTCAGTAAATTGCACAATTAATAAGTATTATTTATTCAGAAGTGATCAAGTGTTTAAACAAGTTTGTATTGCACAATAATACATATGACGCTTGTAAAAAGCAGAACCAGTGTTTCACTATAGAGCAATTGGACACGAGAGTACCAGGAGCTACAGATAAACTATAATATGAAATGGGAACCAAACCTCCACTCAACATAGGTATTTGATATAATTGATATATTATTTTTTAGAAATCTTAAGTTGTTGTCTCTCATCTGTTATTAAGAGGAGTCAGTTCTTAATCTTAATGACAGGTCGGACTTGCAGCGCCTCATAAATCTAATTTAGTATGGGCTTGCGGGAAGTGTATTATGAATTTACTCATTGCTGACTCTGCATTTTTTGACCTCTTAAGTCATTTCCTCTGAGAAAGGCTGGTGCAGGCTGGTACTTAGTGCACCACCCACAGCAGGCTTTAAATACAAGATGAGGCTGCTCTGCCTGTTTATGGTTGAACTCTGCTGCATATCTGCTGCAATGTCTTCTATGCTGCGTGCTGCATGGCCAGAAGGTTAGGCTTTTACTGAGTCATCTTGCTGGCACACAGAGGCCTTCCCAAATGAATGTTTCAGATGACATAGTGGATAGTGGTCTTGTGCATGTGTCAGCTTTGTCTCTTAGCTGTTAAGGGGTGAAAATATATATACTAATAAAGAAATGCGTCTTATTGTGAAGCTCTATGAACTGAAGCACGACTTTATGTGGAAGATGTTTAATTTGAGGCCCTTCTAGACATGCATCATCTAGGCCTTTTATTCCATCTAACTCTATTCACGGCATCCATCTTTAGTTTGGCAACACTATTTAGACTTGCATTATTTGTTCTCTGAATAAATTTATTTTTTACTTTATTTACTGAGTCATCTTTCTGGCACACAGCGGCAAATGTTTCGGATGACATAGTGCATAGTGGTGTGTGTGTGTGTGTTTGTGTGCGTGTTGGTAGGACAGGGATAAAAAAATCTAGTGTTACATTTCTCTTGTGTTTTGTCTTTCTTGTGTGTGTGTGTGTGTGTGTTTGTGTCTCTCTTGCTCTCTCTCTCTCTCTCTCTCTCTCTCTCTCTCTCTCTCTCTCTCTCTCTCCTTTTTTTTCTCTCTCTGTTGCTCTATCTCTCATTTGAGACGTATCATCCTGCTATATCATGGTTGCTGTTCCTTGTCCACCCCTTGCCCCACCCCCCCAGGATTGTGATGAGATAATTATATATGGGTATGGTCCCATCTGTTATATGCCCAGTCTAGGGGCTATTATATTTTCCTCTATCGAATATGGGTAATGTAGACTTTGGTCTGCACATTTGTTTGTTTGTGCGTATGCGTGCGTGTGTGTGCATGTGTGGCATTTTCTAAACATCAAAATGGCCACACCACTGACTTGACATATAATTGATATAAAAGTCAACAGTGAATCCTGGTGATATAAGCTAAGCTGCCACATGACTAATTGCATGACATCCATATTTGATCAATTAACCTGTGCAAATGCACATTATTTGTGAATTCTAAGTCTTTCATAAATAAACATTGACATTTGAGTCCATGAAAACATATTCAGAAAAAAAAAAAAAAGCCTAATCACTTGCTCCTTCGTTCAAAAATGAATTGTGTGTGTGTGTGTGTGTGTGTGTGTGTGTGTGTGTGTGTGTGTGTGTGTGTGTGTGTGTGTGTGTGTCCACTTGGAGACCATTTGTGTGTCATTGCAGTGGGGAATGATAACAGTCGTCTAATTTTACATCTAATCATAGAGAATACAAAATAAAATAGGGCTGCAGTCAATATTCTAAGAAGGCAGAGCTTGCTCATTGGTGTGTTCCCTGTCATGTAATTTATGTTTACAGTGTACTTTGTGTTGGTCTGTGTGTGTTGGCTTGTAGTATTAGTATGACCCCTGTCTGAGGAAAGCTTTCTATGTCTGGGTACTGTAGTGGTGTGTGCTCATGAGGATTTTAATGAAATCGTCATGCTTGCTAAAGCGTACTTGGACCTCAATGCCATTCTCTGCCAACACACTAGGCCAGCAATGACTTCATGCAATTTAATTCAATATTTTTTGTTTTATGGATTTTTTGACAGTATTACGGCCTATTTTTCTAACCAGTGGCAAACATTTTCTAAGTGCAAGTCTGCATTGCAGTACATTGTTTACCTTTATCCAAGCTTCATTTTGTGATTGTAAAGGCCCAGTTAGGAGATACGTTAAGAAGTGGATTGTTAGGGGGTGAGTGCGTTTGTTTGTCATTAACCAGTCTTCCCTCTAGTGGTCTACGAATAGTCAATGAATTCACATTTTCAGGGCCTTGACCAGTAAACCCTGTTGAAATGTGCATACATTACATACACCCAACACTCTAAGCTGTTACAAATGTAAACAACACATTCAATAGCCTTCAGCTCACCAGTTTGTCCTTCGAAAACGACAGTAAGAACGAAGGTTGTTAGTGATCTTAACAAGGCTGTTCATTGATCGGGTCACTTTACAGCATGGGATCTTTGGGAGTGCTACATACCCCTCTTAGACCTCTCCCCACACCCCTCCCATCTCCCACACTCTGCTTACAGGAAAGGCTTTAACCACACCCTGCAGCTACCGCGGTGTGTCTGGGTGCTCTGGCCCAGGACAGACCCAGAGATCTGCATCATCATCATCATGGACAGAGACAATGGGTTGCCAGTAGCATCGCATTACATCATAGAATCTACATAAAAGCGGGGCTGGACTGGCCATGTGGGCGACCAGACCCGGTGGGCCGACCACACATAGTAGTTTTATTTATTTATTTATTTTTGCATGACAGGCTCAATTTAATCTTTAAAACCCTACAATAAAAGAGTCCCAACATGGATAAGCCCCAGTCCATTATATGAGTGATGTTACACCCTCTCTCTCTCTCTCTCTCTCTCTCTCTCTCTCTCTCTCTCTCTCTCTCTCTCTCCCTAATTTGATTTAGTTTACGGAAAGGTCTGTACAAATAATAAATTGCTAATTATCTGGGTTGGGAAAGCAGGTTGTGGGTGGGGCAGGTGGAGAGAAACTTCATATATCATATTATGGGATACATGATTGGCAAATTCAGAAAACACTAGGCATACTTTGAAAGAAAGCATAGTGCTTCCTGTATTTAGTAATTTTGTATATCTTTCTACTTCTATCTTGACTGTTTCAATATGATGAATATGCAGTTGGCAGATGTTATCACGGAGCAGGTCTGCTTTTGGTCCCTGGAAGCTGATTGGTGGGGACCAGGGAGGGATGACGAGCCACTTATATAGACACATATACAAACATGGCTTGTGTAGATGGAAGCAAGTGTGAATCTCTCTCGGTGCAGCATAGATCCCCTTTCTCAGTAGATGTGGTGAATTAATATTCCTTTTGCATTTTTTCATGAGTATGCACTATGTAGTATGCACTATGTACATGTACTAAGTACAGACACCATTTGTAAGGCTTTAAATACACATTTACACTACACTTTAAGTATACATGTGCAAAGAGAGGGCCACATAGTAGGCTGCAGAGATTATTTTTGCCTGCTTTGTATGGTATTCAAACTACTGGAAATAACAGGTCACAGTGAGCAGTGCTGCTGAACCCCCAAAGACAGTGGTGAACTCATGCTGAGTCATATGAATCACTGCGAGGACTGGTCTCAAGTCCAGCAGCAGAAGTGTTGCTGTAGTGCAGATTAGGGGTGTTAGACATATATATTGTGATGTCATAGGATTATCTAACAATATATTGATTATTGCAGAAACGTTGTTGCACGCAGTATCGCGGGCCATGTACCGCGTATCGTATCATGAGGTAGCCTGTGATGCCCACCCCTAGTGCAGATGCAGTGTCATGAACTAGCTTATAGTTCAGACAAAAAGGGGAGACCACACACAGAAGGATAACTGACATATTTATTAAGCAACAATGATAACTATAAAGAAATAAAGATAAACAATAAAACAATCAGTATTTTAAGTAGTGTCTGTAGTGTATGGGTGAGTGGTGTAGTGTATCTGATAAATGTAAAGAAACAACACCCCTGCTGTCTGGGTAGGAGCAGAGAGAGTGAGATGGCCTAGGCAGCCATCTTATATACAGTAAGTGGGGAGGAGCCTGATTGGAATGGAGCTCAGGTGTGTTGCAGCCCCTGCTGTCACATCGGAGACACACCTCCACAATCCCCTGCATGGCCAACTAAAGCAAGGTCATCACAGTGGCATTAATCTCACTAGTTCAAACTCAAACAGGACGAGGTAATGTGACTGATGGAAGGATTTTGAGGCTGCAATGACATTATTCAAACTAATGCATAGGTACTTACATACAGACAGACAAAACATACACAAACATACACGGTATCAACAAATATTATCATGTTGACTCATGAAAACTCTACATCTAAAATGTACACATGCTGGTGAAGACACAACGGTCTCTGTGTCATTAATAACTGTCTATCACAGCATCTTAATGGTCCAGATAAAAGCTTCCCTGTCAATAAAATGGAAAGGAGGCCATTAAGAGGCCAATGGGAAACAGGAGCTCTGATGAGCACTTCACAGTGTTATCTGAGCCCTATAGCCACACGCACACACACACACGCACATGCACACACATACATACATGTGAATGCACTGAGAGGGATGGGTACCATATTGATCAGGTTTTTGCTGATCAATATCTCTCTTTAATATCTTTAAATGGATGAATTTGTTGCGCCTATATGAAATGAATCGCACAGATGGAACTTCACTTTGATGCAGTGAATAACGCTGCACTCATGACTATATTTTAGCGTGCGTTAAGGTTAATTTCCTTCCATTTTCATGGTGGTATCCTGTGCACAGAGGCATGTAGCACTCTTCAGGGCATGGGATGCAGCCAGTTATCAATCAGATTGTTGATGGGTTGTGATCCGACCACGATGAGAGCCATCTGGTGCATCGGTTTTTCCGTCCAGTATAGACAGTACAGACCGTGTCACTTTGTGACCAAAACTCACCATCAAAGTATGTGTGTGTGTTTGTGTGTTTGTTATTTTAATTATGACAATATTATTATTATTATTATATTAATATAATAATATAATAGAATAATTATTAATCATTATTAAGCTCCATGAATGTCTGCATTGACAAAAGTGACAACTATGTAATGCATGACAAATTATAGTTTTGGTAATGATGATACTCAACATTGATTCTGCATCTGTGTTTATTTTTAGTTTTTTTCTGCATGGACGGTGGTTCATCAGCAGAGGGTGCTATAAGTGAGAGAGAGAGATTGTGTTTTCTCTAGCATTGGCCATAGGACCTCTAATCACGGAACCTGGAATCGGCTATTGTCCGATGACGATTTAGCATTCATATGCAGATGTATGTTTATAGAGATTACTCTTCTCTTTAGAGAACTAGACCTGGACGTGATTGCCTGTGTCTCACCCTTCTTATATTCTACCTCCATGTCCAATGTGTCCAAAATGAAGAGTGAGGAGCCTGTGAGGTCATCATTGAACTATATTGAATAGTATTGTCTCACCTAAACCTTATTATACATTTGGATGAAACCCTGTCAAATTATGTCAGTATCGCAAATAAATAAATGTTACCATTTAAGTTTATTTATTTATTCATCAGTAGTGAACCAGAATAATGTGTTTTTGCCTCCCAGTTGCACAAACTAAATAACCACGGCATTACACTTCCATAACCATAACCATAATATCCATAACCATAGTCTGCCATGTTTAACTTTCAATAGAGCCGATGAGGTTCTGTCACTGGTGGCTGAGGCTGTGGAAACACATGTGAGCCACAATGTGTACCAGAAATAGATAGACAGGGGGTGTTTGTGTGTGGTGTGTGGTGCGTGCATGCGTGCGTGCGTGCATGCGTGTGTGCATGCATGCACACGTGCGTGCGTCTGTGCGTGCGTGCATGCGTGCGTGCACCATTAGAGTGAGTGCCTTAATTCTGCCCTCCTTGCTCAGGGACAGTGTGTGCCCCATACTAGTTCTGCAGGCACTTATATGCCTCCTTTCCTCCCTTGCACCACCTTTCTCCCCCCTCC
>OMLJ01062956.1:0-22233 GCA_900302595.1 Gadiculus argenteus | reverse complement strand
GTGTGTGTGTGTGTGTGTGTGTGTGTGTGTGTGTGTGTGTGTGTGTGTGTGTGTGTGTGTGAAACAAACTATGTGTCACAAGTCTTATATTGTTTTGAGGCTGTGTTCGTGATCAGTTAACCAGCAAAGTGCCCAATAAAGCGCGCCTATTTATGTGTGGTAGATTTTTGGCCTATGCTTATTTTTTGCTGGTCCATGTGGGGGCGCACGACCCTAGATTTCACAGCACAGGGGCATACTGTATTTACGCAGGCATCCTCACATTTCCAGATTGCAGCGGCGGAGCTGCAATTTCATATTAAGTGGACCTAACGGCGTTTTTCTTATGACCATTCGACAAGATCCTGCTTAGTAGGCTATACATGCACATCTCGGGTTTGGGCTACCTGGGAGAAGCAGTGCCAACCGCGGGTGGACGAATGTTTATGGTAGGCCTGTTTTACACTAGTCGTCAGCAGTGAAAGTGGAGGAAGCGGACATTGTTATCGCCCAGCACAAGAGGATGAGCGGAGCATGGTGCGAAATATATATTGACCGTATCGGACAATATTCAAGATCTTCGTTCGCATTGTTGGTCCTGAAAAGCAACAAGATTTTGTCCAATCGATGCAATCCATGGTAAAGGAGTTCATTTAAACCAAGCCACCCCATCAGCACGCTGTCACAGCGCGTCGTTTTAATGGCTCACCGCCTCGAATGCGACGTAAAACGATGATTTATCGTGTTTTTTTTCGCGTGTACCTAGTTAAAATCGTATTGATTACAGGATAGAATCACCGTAGTTGGGATCGAGGGACTCGTAGACAACTATATGACATTTCTGCGTCCCATAAGGCCTCTTCAATACGGTCCAATAGGAGGATGTCGAGTGAGATCCCTTGGCTTTTTTCAGATTTCGCTGTTTTCATTCAAGACCACGTTAACCGGGAAAAGCCACTAGGTGCCTAACCTAGTTCTGGAGGAATACACTAACCAAAAACAGAAGCGTCTGTCGTGCCTATCTACGCCGTTTTTTATTATACCAGATTCACATTTTCATACATGGACTGCAATTTCCAAACAGGCAATTCTGACGATTTAATGTCCAAATTTGACTGTCCGGAATATTTGTAAACATCGATAGGGGCTATATTGTTTGCAGTTAGCAAACTGCATCCATATCTCAGGTATTGTCGGCCTAGTTGGATAAACAAAGATGGGTAGCGACAGCGAGGTCTTTAACAGAGAATTATCAAAGATGTCCGACGACGAGTTAATGGCTTGCTCCAAGGAAGAACTACTGAGCCGACTGCGTAAAGAGGAGTCCGAGAAGATGTCTGCTCTCATTCAGCGTGGTCGTCTGATCAAAGAAGTAAATAAACAGCTGCAGGGACACCTCCTGGAAATCAGGGAGCTGAAAGTCATCAATCAGCGTCTACAAGAAGAAAACACAGAGTTGCGAGACCTTTGCTGTTTTCTTGACGACGATCGCCTTAAAGTTAAAAAGCTGGCGAGAGAATGGCAGCTGTTCGGGCACCATGCGGCCAAAGTGATGCGGGAAGACCTTGGCGGATACTTGAAGAAACTTGCAGACCTGGAGCGAATGCAGGACGGACTGGTCAAGGAGAATTTGGATCTTAAGGAGCTGTGTTTGGTCCTGGAGGAGGAATGTGTCAGTCGAAGTGACTCGAGCCCCGGTGGGTCGACTGAGCTCAACCTCCCCTGCATGGTGGCCCGGGACCTGGGGGACGGGAGCTCAAGCACAGGCAGCGTTGGGAGTCCAGACCAACTTCACCTGGTGTGCTCACCTGATGACAGGAGGACATCATTTGGTTGAGAGGGTTTCTCCCGTTGAAGACAATACACTGCACGGGAGGCTTTGTCAGTGAATTCAATAAGAATCAGATTTTAAAAAAGAAGAAAAAATAGTAATTGCATTAGTTCCTTCACCTGACAATGATTCTCAGATTTTTCTTTGTAATTTTGTTTTGCTGGATTCCTTTGAAATTACTTGACTTGATTCATTAATTTAGCATTACTTATTATGTCAGTAGTGGGGAAGTTTCGCTATTCAGTTTTAGATTATTATTTAAGAAATTGCCACACAAAAAAAGGTTTGCATATGATGTTACTTCATGCACTGGACTAGCCTACACTGGTGTTGGCCGTTTATTATTGCACTGGACAAAGATATGATGGATATCTAAAGATGCAATCAAATCCGATTTGAGCCATAAAGTCTACTGAAGTCCACAGGCACTGAGATAGATACATTGTGTCAAAAATACCACTTTTGAATATGTTTTCTTTTTGTTACACGCCTATAGCTATGTGTGACCGTTTATGCATTCTATTCCTCAGGAAAGGATCGGAGTGCCATGCATGGGGATTATCACAGTTAATAAGGGCCAATAGGCGACCCTGGTTTTTCAGGCCCTTTGAGTTTACTTGAAGGTTGTTCATAATGTGAAGCTTGGAAAAAAAGTCTTCATGACAGTTTAGGTCTTGGATTTGCATCAGTGATAACACTGGACCTCTCTTAGAAACATGAAGTGCTAATGCTTAACGTTTAACACTTTTGTATGAAAACTGGAAACTTTATATCAAACTGGAAAGTCTACAATTTTACAGTTATTTATACACATAAATAGACAGGAAAGTTGTTTTAAGTCACCTGTACTTTATTCTGTAGTTACATTGTTGTTATTTCAATTAGTAGACCTCACATTGGAATCAAACACATGTCTTTAAGTTTGCAATAGTTAGGGTTAATATGAATCAAAGTTTTGTGTTAACTCTGTGACATTAGAGATACTCTATTACCATGCTTTTCCTTATCAGTATTATCTTGCAGTTTATCCCTACACACCTTACCTTTCTATTATAGACAATGCACATGGATTGAAAGAGGTTTGCTTTATTGTTGGCTGTTATTGCTGGGTTATGCTCTTAGTGAATTGAAGAGCTTTAAAAACAATGGGTGTGACTCTTGAT
Source organism: Gadiculus argenteus (assembly GCA_900302595.1). Lineage (NCBI taxonomy): Eukaryota > Metazoa > Chordata > Actinopteri > Gadiformes > Gadidae > Gadiculus > Gadiculus argenteus. The sequence continues at coordinate 19,260 of OMLJ01062956.1, read as the reverse complement.
TGTGTTCTGATCTTTACTTCTGTGTTTTTTGAAGAAAAACAGTTTTCTTTGAAGAAACATGCTTCATTTTCAAGAAAAGTTTTATTCAATTGGACTTATCGATACGTCCCAACCACTTAACCAGAGAGACACACTTGCATGATGCTTGTTTTTATTTGTTGGACAGCAAAGAAGTTTGCATAGGTATTGGTGCTTTTGCCCAAAATTGAACAAAGTGTCACTCATCCGCTACTTTGAGTTTACACAATGAGCATTAGGACCCTTGGAATTGCACACTATCAATTCTCGAACCCTTTCACCAACTTTTAAAGATAGCAGCTTTGAAAAAGGTCAAGAATAAGGCATTTCACACCAAAACCGTTCAATTAGTCTGAATAACACAGTTATATCAAAAAATATATTATGCTCTCCAAAATAAATATATTATTGGAATTTTAAAACTGCGTTTGAACTGCTAGGTCCAGCCTAAGTAGTCAATCATTACTTTTTAATTATTTTAAATGTTATCATATTATAAAAAAAAAATAGGTTGTATAAATAGCTAACACTTCCTTAATGTAAGAAATACAGTACAGGAAAATGTTAATTAAAATATTAATGCTTCTTTAAAAATAAATCTCTTTAAATAAATTTCAGTACATTTTTAAACATGCTCTATGGGTATACTCAAAACAAATGTAACTATAACCCAATTATCCCAGTAATATGCATAGTATATCTAGGTAATGCCCAAACGGTAAAAAAAATTTTTTTATGTAGGTTTGGAGTATCTAAATAAGCAACATAATTGACATCAAAGTAATCATTTAGATACATTTCTTATGTGTTACTGCTGTTGTAGTCTATTCTCCAGGTGATACTGTAAACAAATGTTTTCTCAGCCATGAGACCAGAGTTGTCAATCAAAGAGAGAGGATGGTCGGGGAATGTAGGGAGTGATCGGATTGGTCACCGCTGCTGCTGCTACGACGATGAGCTATGCCACAGTGTTGGGCGGCAAGATTGAGAGATTGTTGGGCATTACCATGGTGGGAGGAAGAGGAGGAAGTGGCATGGGATGTAATGGAGGCAATGGTGTCTAGAGGGGCGGAGGGATAGGTGAAGACTAAATTGGCTGTGAAAGGAGTGAAAGATGGAGTGGACATGAGGATGGGAGTGTGGAGGGATTCAGATTCGGGAGCACTGATCACAGAAGCCAGTGTGGTCACGGGCTTGGGTGGGATAGTTATCTTTGGTTTGGGCTTGGCCAGCTTCTTTGCGGACTGAGGTTTTGAAGAAGGCCCGGGCTGCTCTGAATCTGGTTCCATTTTGATTCCACGCAACATTGACAGAGGTGGGTGGGAATCTGAGTCGGAGCTTGAGTCTTCGATCTTACAGATGGGACGGTGGGCTTCCAGGACCAGCTCTAGCTTTTCCTTCTTCTTCTGTAGTTCAGCGATTTCCTTCTGAAGACGGGACTTCTCCCCTTCCAACTCATCAGTCTCCTGGATGGGAAATTAAGATAACATTTACTTCAGTAATATCCCAATTCTGAAATACAACTAAAAAGTCTGGGACTTCAATACACAAAATCATCCTTTGTGACATTAATTGCTCACGTTTTGTAGTGTGTCAGTCAACTCCCGGCGGCGGTTACGACACTTTGCAGCAGCCAGTTTGTTCCGTTCTCTCCGGATCGTGCGCCTCTCCATCTCTTCTGGTGATAACTGTCATGACAATAATTACAATAACATTAGCAAAAGCAAAAAAATTGCAAACAAAACTGATGTATAACAATTTTCTGGGCTAAATATAGTTATTGAAATTCAAAAGGCAGGCTTGAGGGAGATGACACAGCCCCATGTCGGTGAGGTCAATATGATGTCTAGGCTCCAAAAGCTACTACTTATTTCAAAGCATTGACATGAAAATACTTGACACGATACATGAATCAGATAGGGCAAATTATACAATTGAAATACTACCACCTTGTGTCTGCAAGTCATCATCGCAGTATTGAAAAAAAAGAAGGATAAAGGAAACAGCTTTTGTGCCTTGACCCTAGGGCACATTCCTGCTGCCCATTGCTCAATTGTAATTGTGCCGTTCATCAACTATTTCCCGCCTATGAAGATATATGACTCATACTCAGACCCCAGCAATGACTCAGGTGTGAGTCACACCAAAATGCGCCTAACCCTGATGAGTCACATGATAGCCTACTTCCTGTGCCATGGAATTACAACTCCAAGAATTAAGCAAGTTCCACAATGACAGCTTCAAGTAATGACGCCATATGTGTAATGTGGGTATAAAGGAAATGCAAATCAACCAGATAGGGAACTCTAAGTCCTTCCCACACTTGTTTCATTTGAACTAAACATGCTTATACATGCACACACATATTCAGCAACTTATTTAACATTGCCAGGAGGTTATCTTCTCAATTACTCCATACTGACTTCATGATGATGATAAAGTAGCAGGAAAACTGGCACTATTAGTATTTACTTGATACTTATCAAGAACTTTGAAAGAACATAAATGTGTGTCCTCTAACTGAGACTGTAGTTCCTCTATTTCCAAACTATTTGTGATAAATTAACCTTGGACTCCTGGTTTCCTTTCTATGGCGTTCTTAGGAGATTAGTAGTGCCCCTGTCTGAGACTACAATGAGATATTGCACATGAATGACAGATCCAGGATTTGGCCATTTCCTCAACTCTTAAAGACTCATTCAGATTTCCATTTTGGAAAAACACGCCCTATAACAATTGGGTATTTTCCTATATATTTGACCAGACACATGTTATATAGTTATAACTTATAAGAGTTATATATTGCAGAACCAATACTCTTTAACTCATGTCACTTCCACAATGCCTTGGAACAGTTTTTTCCTTCAAACAACTCAAAGGTTTCACTAACTGTTGTTAAAAAGCTATTACAAAGGTCTTACGTGTTCATCATTTCTGCGCCTGGTGGACCCTGTAGAGTGGGAAGCAGCTCGGATGACCCCTGGTCTGTAAAAGTTTGTTTGGGAAGGTCTATGACCCATTGGTCGTATCCCTGAGTGAGCTTGGTAAGAGGGTCTTGGAGACTGCGAGGTGCCTGGCGGAGACCCAAAGGATGGCTGGACCAACCACTGGAGGTCTTGGTTGGTGGTGATAGCGTTGAGACTGGGTACAAATTGGCTGCTTCCCGCCATGGTGAATTTCTGCCAGCAAATAACAAAGTAGTTAAATTAGGCTGCAAACCCAGTCATTTACAAATATTATTGTTCATTATTATATAGTGTAAAGGTTTACTTGAAATGTGTGACCTATATTTATAGACTTTTGAATTAATCTAAAGCCTATACACGTTAACACGTTTTGTTAACTCAATGTGTTATATACACATTATATACATTGGGTAATGTTAACATCGTACAGTACATGATATAATGTCTTATTGGACTGCTGTTTTGATCATAATAGACAAGAGTGAAAACGTACCTGCTCCTGTTGTGTGGTTGAGGTGCTAGCAGCTCCCAGAGATACAGAACTTGAGCCAGTGTGTGGCGACCCGGTGTCACTATTGGCGAAAGACGAGTTACCTCTGCCTTGGTTTCCAAAGTTTCGATACATCTTAGTGTTTTAATTTGTCTCTCGGATGAGTGTTATGTCCTTGTTGTCGGTACAGGAGGATCCTTGATCTGACTTTTGATCTAATTCAACTTTCCTAATTCAAAACAGGGGTAAACCCGGGTCCTCGGTAGAGTCCAAACCAGCAATACTTCCAGGGGGGAACGATTAATATTTTCCAAGAGGTCCTCCAAATAACCGCAAAATTCTCGAATGAATATATTAAAACGTCCGGTGCGTTTGGTTCGGATAGTTTATGCTGAAGAATCGGTAATGGATGTGGAATTTAAACTCGTAAAAGCAATAGTATGGATTGTTCACGCCCCCTTTGAATTACGGGAAATACTGTCGTCTAACTACGCTACGCCCTGCGATGACGTATAAGACCATATTTGGACTTCCCCGAGAGCACCGTGGATTTCCTTTGACAGATACCATTACTTACTCCCTGATGATTTTTATTTATATTAAGTGTTATTATGCTCTCAAATATTGACAGCCTGGCAAGACTAGACATGAATTATCCATGATATAAGACGACGATGATTGTGGTTCTGTTTATATATTTTTTCTCACACAAAATAGTGAAAAGTGAAACGAAACCAGACAAAAATTATAGTCTTAACAGGTTTGCCGAATAAAATAAAACATGTTGCAGATCTACATTGAGCTAAGAGCGTATGCGTAATGATGAAGCCTATTCTGAAAAAAAGTAACCAACCACAAAGCACAACTAATTACGTCCTGTTGTGCTATGTGGTTTGGCAATCACTTTCCTTTTGATAGTAACCTACTGCGGAGATGACTCACTGGATTGGCACATTTTCGTTGAACTATTTCTTGGCCCTCCTCTACACCTCCACTCACTTGGGTTACCGCGGACTACTCTGTAGGATACGGACATTGTAAAAAGGGAAATTGTGGGCTACCATATGTCATGTGCCATGAACTCAGTGTGTCACGACCGGCAGCTGCTGGCCTTGTTACTCTGAGGACAGAGTTCCCGGCATGGATGAGACTCCTCCCTGGGTCTGCATATTGGTCCTGTCTCTCATATTACTACTGAAACTGCTCCTTGGATTACAAGTATGAGGTGGCATTAGAGATCCAATGATGAGGATGGCCTATATACTTTCCAATTGTTTGTGTTTGAGTGTAATAAATATCATAGGCCTAAAATATGAGTAGGCCTATATGAGTAATAGTATATAATATCGAGATCACACAATGTATATCTTCTGTGGTCTCTTTGCGCATTCGATTGATTTTGTATTGTTATGTATGTGTAGAATTGTTGGTGAATTATTGTATTTAAAAAGTTAGGCTATACTGCTAGCCTTACAGGTCAACAGTAAAGGTCTATTCATACTATTGTTTTTTTTAATTAATATTGAGAACTTGAGAATTGGAATTTGATCTTTAACATTACACGCACTGAATAATTATTATTCACAATATTTCTGATTAGAATGTAAATCAGTCAGTACGTGTTATTACTAGTAACGTGGAGAATGTGGGGTTAAATCGTCCAAAAATTGTAAAATCGTTGTAGAGGTTGGTATTTTAGATACATTGTTCCCTGTGGTTATCTCCTCCATGGGTAATCTACGTGCTGCAATTTGAAAAAAGCCAATGCACTGCACGTCTTGTGTCTGTTTTGCATTTCACCAGACACCATCAAAACAACACGGAAGTACGCTCACATGAAGGGAAGCGCCTGGAAAGCCCGAGCGCCCTGCGTCCTGCCACGCAGGCACACAGCAGTCAGCCCACTGCGGTGCTGGAGTGGGAGAGGCCCGACTTGTCGCACATCCACGTAGTTGGCCATTGCCGTTAGCTGGGTAGGTAGAAGTACTACTAACCACGCCGTTGCATATTAATGTAAACGTAAACGTTTGTTGTCAGGCTTTTACTGAATGCGGACTCCAATGTGCCTGTTCCTACCAGCGGGCACCGCTGGCTCTTACTGGTTTAGTTCAAACGAAGCTATACACTCAAGACTAGCAATAACATTAGCATGTTGCTAACGATAACGATGATCCGCTAGCCAGCTTAGTGTGTTCTATGTATGTATGAGTGTGTATTAAATAACGTAGCTGAGACAACGAGTTGCAAATGTATGAATTAATACGACTGTAATGTAAGCTAAAGTGCTGTTTTTGTTTTAGTTCAGCTTACGTCAACGTCAGTGCACCATGGACCTGCCACATCATGGGTACCGACCAAGTAAGAACGATATTCAGTTGTAAATACGTTTTTTGAGCGTTGGTTTAATCTATTCGTAAGATTCTAAAGTAGGCTCTGTGAGGTAGTATTGTGTTTGCGTTATGTGCATATGGTTACTGTCTGTGGGGTTCATGTTCTGACGATGCCCTAGGTTGTGAAATATGAGAGCGGTAGTTGGTTTGAAGTTTAAACATTAAGATGCATGTCATTTTGTGAATGCTTTTAACCAAAGTGAGTGAATATAGTGAGTCCATATTAATTATTTGAATGGGGGACCCTATTGCGAATCTCTTGTTCTCGTTTTTTTTAATGTATTTCTAGCATTACAATACATTATTAAACTGCTGGCATCTTTATTGTCATTCTAATTAACTTTTTATTGAGCTCTTATTTTGTTTCATTTTTTTTTTCCCAGCAAAGACAAGAGCCCGTGCACCGCCACCATCAGCCGACCCGATGCTGTTTGATGACACCAGCTCCTCACAGCCAGCCATGAACAGTCAGGGATACTACACCCCGGGGTACACCATGGCAGCACCCGTAGGTGGTCCTCAAGTAGACCCTGCAGGAAACAATCTGTTTGCAGACCCGATGGCCAATGCCGCCATGATGTATGGTTCAACACTGGCCAATCAGGGAAAGGATATGGTAAACAAAGAGGTAAACACAAATTCTGTTTTATCATACAAATGACCTCTGTGGATGGGTGCCATTTTTAGAGTAGAGCCAAACTGAACTAACAAAGCCGGAAATCTATAGTTACTTAGAACTCGTTACTCACTTGTAAATCACTTGGATAAAATGGTCTGCCAAATTACTTGGTGTGAAATAGTTGCTTACAGGCATCATTTCATCTTTATTGCATAGCTGGGAAGTTTTTCTTCCCATGAGTTAGAGTTCAAGCCCATCTATTACTGTAGTGATTTGGACTGCATATCCTGTTTTTCATTTGGTCTTGGCCCGAAACAACGTTTTTATTTAAACTCCTTAAACTTTAGAAGAGACATGAATAACATCAGTAGCATTGATGAAGTGATGGAATATTTATTCTGCTCAGACCCATGTTCTTACCTGCATCCAACCCCTCCCCCCCCTTTTTCTGGCAATCTGTACTACTAAGAAGCCTAGAGAAATAAGTTATATTCTGACCTAAGACAGACATTGTTGCCTGATGCTCCATGTAGAACTAGAATAGTTCTACAAAATCCATGTAGAACTAGAATAGTTCTACATTTTTGATTTTGGTTAGTGCTACATAGACTACACTACATCTTCCTCTTTTCAATAAATCATAATTATAGGCAAAGCATGCGTTTTATCATCTCTGGAGTGCACACACATTTTTGTTTAACAAATATCCCCACAAAGACGAAGTGTCACTGGGGCAACACTGGGGCCAAGGACAATATTGAGTCAGTGAGCAAAATATAGGTTGTAAGTGACTCCCCTGTTTCAGCTCAAATTCAAATTCTATTCAGCTCAAAGTCTATTTAAAATGAAAAAATCCCCATGGTTACGAGTTTACGACTCCCAGAAACTTTTTGATACATTTTTGTGCGCGGTCGAATAAGCGATTTTGTAAGTGTATATATATGTATATATATATATTTGTCTGTATGTATGGGTCCGGGAAACGTTACCCTCTTGGATTCAGCCCCAAAAAAGTTTGCTTCCTGGACATTGCTCCACACGTCGTCCACCCATCAGAACATTAGCACACTCTCTGTGTCAAGAATGGGACAATAACAAACTGATTAGTGGAGACTTGCAAAAACATGGGATTTCACCATGTTCAAGTTCATAGACGTACTAAGACAAAATCAATATTATTTGGGTTTCACTAGAACTTTAAGGGATTTATATAAAGCCAGAATACCTACTGTATATACACTTTCCAACAAGCTGAGCATCGGCCACTGCACCCCTGCATCTCTCCATGTTAGCGATAACGTATTATTCACTCAGGGCATGGTCCTAACCAACAGGCCTGCACTTGCCATTTTTAAATAAGTTAATCTTTGAATTCTGCTTTTCAGATCAGCAGATTCATGTCCATGAACAAACTGAAGTATTTCTTTGCTGTGGACACCAGATACGTCGTGAAGAAACTTATGCTCCTAATGTTCCCATACACACATCAGGTAATCTGGACTAGTGCCTCTCCAGGCGAGATTGTCTAGTCCACTGCAAGAGGCGGTACAACATATCTAATAACAGACATGGACATTTGTTTTATGTTCAAACCTACATTCAAAAAGATAACCAGCACATTATCAACTCTACAGCATGCCACTTACCCTTTTATTTACACATTTAACACCATGGCTGACATCACATGAGGCTAAGCTTAACCATTTCCCACACTCATTCATTTAGATTGTTAATTATGTCAACAAGCCAGCCCCACTATTCCCTTACAATGTACACAATACACTTTCACATAATAGTGTGAACTACAAGTTTGTCACTGACTGTACTGCACTGTCTGCAGTCATACTGTTTTGGTCCCTCCCAGACCTTAGTAAAACATTTCATACTTTTTTTGATATTTAAGTTTACATATTTATGTTCACAGTAATGGTTAATAATTACACTGTAATGATTGTACATTACTGTTTGGTGTTTGACCTTTGACCAACTTTGGCCAATTGACCTTCCGATGTGCTATCCCAAATCCACCAAACACATCTAAACAATGTGCTTGCAATGACCTGTTTTTAGTGTCGTAACTATGTGTAATCTGTGTTTATGTTTGGTTTCTAGGACTGGGAAGTTCGTTACCATCGGGATACTCCTATGACGCCAAGACATGACGTGAACGCACCTGATCTTTACATACCGAGTAATTACGTTTCCATTTTTCCATACTTGGGGCTAAGCCAACTAGTTCTATTTGTTGACTGTCGTGTTTATCTTTCTAGCAATGGCGTTCATTACGTACATCCTGCTCGCTGGAATGGCCCTTGGCATTCAACAAAGGTAATTTTTTTTACTTTTTTATTTACTGACACCAAATGGGTAGGCTAGTTGCCTGATATTTTAATTTCTAAAGCTGCTCCTGGATCTTTGTTTTCTGTTTAAGGTTCAGTCCAGAGGTGCTTGGACTGTGTGCCAGTACGGCTCTGGTCTGGATCATCATCGAGGTGCTAGTGATGTTGCTCAGTCTTTACCTGCTCACCGTGCACACAGACCTCTCCACATTTGACCTCCTTGCTTACAGCGGATACAAATACGTTGCGTAAGGAACACGCACACGCACACACACACACACACACACACACACACTCACACTCACAGTGAAGGACACAACTGTTATAAAGAGGTTTAGCTGGGGGTGGCGTGGCACAGGATAGTTAAGTCAAAATCACTCCCTTTTTATAAATCTCCTTTTAAGCAAACACGTTATAGTGTTTAAAGGATTGATATGCGAGGGTAGAGTTCAACTCCACCCTGCTACTCCCTCGGATGGGAGTGAGTGGCTTTACGTTGGCGTGGTGTTGATGACGTAATGGGTCGGCTAACATTTACGACATTAACAACATAATCCAGTTTCTGAGAAACTAGGGATTGCCTCGACTACAATTATTACTACGATTATCTTATTACTTAATGCAGTACATTGATTACCTCCTATTTACAATCATCCATTTTATTATTTGTAGGTATGCTTATGTTATGTATCCGACAGTATCAATAACATAGGTTACAAAAGAAAATGTATATAATGGCAATATTTGTTTCTCCCTGTGGATTCTAGGATGATTCTCACCGTGTTGAGTGGCTTACTTTTTGGCAGCGATGGCTATTTTGTGGCTCTGGCCTGGTCCTCTTGTGCCATCATGTTCTTTATAGTAAGTATTTCAACCAGTTATTATCTAAGGTTTTAGTACATTTTGTAATGATTTTATCAGCAACAATACACACTTGCTTCAGCCAGAGGAAGGTCATTGTAAACCTAAGGGTTCATCTTTGCCACTGACAGACTGTTGAGGAGAGGTCTAAACAAAATATTTCACAACAACCCAACTCTTCATTATAGATTAAACATAACACTATTTAACATGTTAGTGGTCAAATGTATTATGAGTGACTTCAACAGAAAAGTGTAATTGTCATTTATTTAATAGGGTTGAATAACCTTAATCCTTTGGTTAGACTCTCACTGAATGGTCTATATCATACATATTACCTGAAGAGACGTGAGCTGCTGCTGTCCCATTGTGGCACTGAAACTGTCTGTTTTCTTTGTTATGTACAATTCAGAGAATATCTGTTAACTGAAGCAAAACGATGTTCCTCTCCTCAGGCTCGCTCGTTGAAAATGAAGATTCTCTCCTCTCTGTCTTCTGATTCAATGGGTGCGGGAGCCAGTGCAAAACCTCGTCTCCGCCTCTATATCACCGTGGCGACCGCTGCCTTTCAGCCATTCATCATCTATTGGCTAACCTCACACTTAGTCAGGTGACAATAAGGGGCAGATCACACCAAAGGCTAATCGTGCTGGATCTAAAAAGACCCCTGTTAGGCCATCAAGACGTGATATCAATATATCCACTGTTGAATACAGCTGCCAGTTATGCGCTCCTGTCAACTTATAAAACATAAATGTTGAGCTTCTTGTGAGCTTGTTTGAAGTGTTGATGGCATTTTCGATAATTTACCAGCACAGTAAATGATATTGCCAACTAAAAGCTTGTTTTTTACAATGTGTGCTTTGGAAAATGCGTAATTTTTGATCGACAGCATTTAAGTGGAAAAGACTTTCATTGTGATTTTCAAAGATATTTTTTGATTCCATCTTCTCCTTTATGAATATAAAATATTTATACAATTGTATTCAAACAGTGGTTCCTGGTACTCACAAACAATATACACACATTATCTGAGTATCTTTTTCTCATCACATTTTCATAATCAGAACCATCAGTTGTTGATATTGTCTTGAATTATTTTTATTTATCAAAACGGCATGATCAGTTTGTTTTATTGTTTTCTAGAAAAAACCCCCGACTTATTTACCTTTTTAAGTATTTACTTTAACCGTGTTCAAGCTTTTGTTTATATATAAAAGAAAAAGGCCTTCTTTATAAATGTTTTATCACCTAAAATATTGCACCTTTTGTGACTGTGCACGTCTTTTATATTAGACCACCGAGATGTCAGAAGTAAAGAAAGAGGCTAAATTAAAGCATACTAAACTCAAGATATCTACATGGACGTGCCTCATGGAAGCATAACCTGCAAAGCTTCCTTTTGGTCTCCATGGATACACAGGACGGCACCGAAGTCGGCGAAAATACACGGAATGTGGCTGCTATGACCTTTAAATATCATATATTACCTTTAAAGTTAACGATTTTAAAATATATTTTCCTGTGCATCAAATCAACCTGTTCTGGAAACATTTTCTACTTGAGGGTGCTGGCCAGCTGCTTATTTGCAAATGCAGGCTTTGAACATATAATGTAATTTCAGGGACATGGAGTCTTCATTTTATCTTTAAAGCATGCATATGTTAATTTGTATTTTTGATGTGAAATAATGACATGATGGGGGGTGGGTGATAACAGGGTATAGGCCTACTATAAACCAGGGGCTCAATCTGTACTATCACAATAAATATTGAATTTTTCTCATATTCTCACAGGATTACAACTGAATGAGCGTGCATTTAGCACCAGGAGCATGATGGAGGCTAGTTCTTATACAATACCATCTCACACAACCACTCTTGCTGGCTCACAACCTTTCTATTCCTCGCAGACCTCTTCCAATGTTCTACTCCCTCTCTCCCCCCTTTCCTTTCCCCCATCCTCCACTTCTCTAACTCCCACTACCTTAGAATCCATCCAATCTTTCCCTTGCTCTAATTCATCCTCCAACTACTTAGATGAACATAAAGCACACTGCCGTAGCTCTGTAACGACATTCAACCAGGACGACTTGACCTGGTTGAATGTCATCAAAGGGGCAGAAACCTGCTACCCGTTCAGCCTCTGCCCAAGATCAACCTGCTGTCCAAACAACCAGAACAAGGCCCCTATTCGTTTGGCAGTCTCATCTTCATGGCTATTGAAGAGTCTATCGTCAACGGGACACCTTCTGAAGGATGGAGAAACTCTGTGTGTGGTAGGCCTACCTGGTAAGACTTGTGCCTTAACTGATATACAGAAGCATGCACTTGTCAAACCGTTTCAATTCAAATTTGGCTTTTCTTGTGCAGATTCTCTTTCCCACTCCCTTCTCATTGTCCACACCTCCATCCCAAATTCTGACCTCCGACAACCCGACTCTCTTCGAGTACTCTTTAGGCGCGTTGACCCCTGACCACGAGGAGCTGGTCACTATGGAGTCTGTCGAGGAGGAGGAGGCTGGCGAGGAGATGGAAAAAGACCCCCCTGTCGGACAGTCACAGTGGGTAGTGGTGGCACTACTGGCTGCCACCAGTATCAGTATCTGGTGCTGCCAGGGGGAGTGGAGCTAGACTTGGAGTCAGTGGAGATCCTCCAGCTGGATGAGTCCCTGATCACAGAAAATTTAATATTTAAGGCCAGAAGAGCAGGTTTAAATATGGGTCTTCAAGTTCAAACCAATAAGTGTTGATCTTTCTACTTCAATGTTTTAACAAATATGCGATGTTGAAATAAAAAGTAAATAGTAAAGTAACTTTAAATCATTCATTTTTAGTTGACATATGTTTTGAAATGTAACGACATTTCACTGCCATTTATAGCCACTCCCAAATACAGGGTTCATCAGATTTTCTTTCTGAAATCTTAAGTTGTCTCCAAAGTTAACAACTAAGCCTCATCACCTTTGTGGATGTTCACAGGTAAACTACGGTTCATCTTATCAGTTCTGCTGGTTGAAATGTAACAATAAAATGTGAATAATTTTCAGATGGGACCATTAGTATTATTATCGTTGTTTCTTTTATTATTATGTAAACATCAATCAATCAATTTGTTTAAAGTGCAGTCTCACCATCGAAATTGTCTCAGAGCACTTCTGAAGACATCAATACATTCCATCGAAATGGTCATATAACATTTCTGGATAATAACAAAAGTACATTGATAAAGCAGAGTGATACAACTTTATATGTTATGTAATGTATATGTTATGTAACTATCAATACAGCATCAGCATCTTTTGGATCTTTACTTTTACAGTTTTTGATAAAAAAGAATAAATATATATATACCTTCTTGCCTTGTGAATTATCACATTGATGACGCAATTATCAATCTTTACCATTCACACTTGTTTCTGTCTTGTGTGTCACATTTCATATACAACATCACTCAACACAACAACGGTACTTAAAATAATCACAAATGGGTTGACGCCATGGGAATAAAACACCCCTCTCCATCCAACAACATGGTGTTTTCTTATGCCCCTTTTCCACCGGCGGGTACGCCTCGGACCCAGCACGCCTCAGCCCCGTAGTGAGGGTGCGGACCTGTTTGTCCACCATGGCTTCTGCAGAACCATGATGGGGCAACATGGCAGCCTCAGGTGGAAGAGGACACACTTCCCACGTAAATATAAAAAGTTTCAAACTAAGGTAACTAAAAACAATGATTCTTATTTTAATTTGGCTGATATACTAATTAAAACATACTTAGGCCTATGAGTGTTCTATTCTATTTATGCCAAGTCCGTTCCGATAGATGAAACTCAATACTACACACTGGACCTTTAAACAGACATCAAGTCACTGTTTGTATTAACAAAACTACATTACCCACACTGCATCGGGACAGAGTAGTACGGAAACTGGAAAGTTTCGTACTGGGGATAAAGTTTTCGCAGCGTTATTGTGTTTATGTTGCGCTCAAAATAATTTTTTGGACGTTTGTCTGCCTCATATGCTTTTGTATTGACATACTCCGTTTCAAGAAACCGAAGGTAAATATTGGTAATAGGTTCAACCTTTAGAAGGATTAAGTCTGGTAATATTTGTACGTTTTAATATTGCCACGCATTCGCTTCACCAGCTAACTGGCTAACGGATTAGCTCCAATCAGCAGCTAGCTGTTGTGGATTATGTCTCCGACCGCCTGACGTAGAAAATATGTTGTTGCAGATTAAGAAAATGTTTTTTGCTTAGAAAGACGAGTTAAAAAACATTTTATGTCCGGGTGTTTCAAGATCGGCATCTGAAAGCCAGTCTGACTAGGTTTGTTTTGAGAGCTTCAGGCGAACCTCCCAGACACATATTTCACATCGTTCACATTTCTCTTTGTACTTTTAGCAAAAGTTGAACGGATATCGGTCAAATACATTAACATGTGTAAAGAAACCCGTTTCTTACGCGCGGAAGATGGCTTTAGACAGTTTAGGACATGTTTAAAAGCAGTAGTCATTACTAATCCAATACACTAGGATATCCTCAGTGCATGAATTGATTCAGGTATCACTTTCAGGTTTCTGTAAAGACTTTTCATCGCTATGTAATGAATGGCATGTCTAGTACCTATGTACCCCACCTAAAGTCTAACGACCATCTGCTAAAAACAATAGCACTGTCCGTAAGAGTAAGAATCAGAATAAGCAAATCTAAATTATGAAGAAAGAAGAGAATAATAGTAAAGGAAACCACTTGGTGTTGCTAATAAGATATGGATGATTTGTCATGCAAACATCTCCCCTTTTAGGAACGTTTTACAGAGCCACAATGAAATGTATTGAACCCTCAAAGGACGCCTGTTTGTGGGTTCAAATATGTTCTAGCCAATAGCCCAAGGGGAATACAGTAACAGCCATTCAACCACCCTGTAGTTGTTATACAGAACCAAACATTGTCTCATTTAAAATTATTTTTTATCATGGGATTCCTCTGCGGTTAGTGTTCGCTCCCCAGGGTGGGTGTGTGAGCATGTGAGTGTCATTCACAGACATTTCATGTTTGACGTCCCCAGAGAGCTGCACTGCTAACCATGGTCCCTGGTCCAGTTCAAATCGTAACTGTGTGCAAGGAGGACCACTCCTTTGCGTTGGACACTGAGGCTTTGGGACAAATCCTTCTCACCCCGGAGATCAGAGACAAACATGTTGTGGTTCTGTCGGTCGCCGGCGCCTTCCGGAAGGGGAAGAGTTTCCTGCTGGACTTCATGCTGCGCTACATGTATAGGACGGTACGTTTCTTTGTGGTCCCACTGCAAATATTGAAAATATACTTGTCTTGCTTATCCTGTTCTGCTATTATACCACTGAAGAATTACAAAGGTCCTATAAATCTGTATTTTAATGTATTTATTATCATATTTTGAATAGGTACATGTCTGGCCTCTCCAAACATTTGGAGAGACCAGCCAGAGTAAGGTTGATTTTTGAAAGCATCCAACTGAAAAACTCCACCCTTCCTCCACACCCTCCAAAGCCACTCCTCTAAACTCACACTCCACTCACATTACCATGTCGCTCAGCTTACGCAATAGGACTGCCTAGCTTTGTGAGAGACTCTGTCAATGAGCAATGGGTGCATGCAGGTAGCCGTAGATAGACTGACGGGTAGACCATCCAATTATTACACTTGGCCGAATTAAATGATCAGAAGGGGTTATCACAGGTCTGTGACGGCCACAGATTTTTGTTTTGTTTTGTCAGAGCATTTGATTTACTGATGGCAGATTAACTCTAAAGAGAATTTAAACAAAAAACGCCTCTAAAATGAATTCCCTGCCTAACCTTTAAATATACATGATTGTTTTCTTTAGTGAGGTCACCACAGTCAACCAGTATAAAAAATATATTATTTTGAGGTACCTTGTATAGGATAATATATATTTTTTGGATTTGTTTGTGGAAGTCTCCCTGGATAAATACATTGATGAATATGAATAAAGGTAAATGTATAAAAAATGTTTCTTTCTCAGTCGGATGAAAACTGGCTTGGAGAGGATGAAGAGCCTCTGACTGGATTCTCTTGGAGGGGGGGTTCAGAACCAGAGACAACCGGCATTCAGCTCTGGAGTGAGGTCTTTCTCGTCCAGAAGAGTGATGGAACAGAGGTACGTCAACTTGTACACCTGTAGGGTGTACCACGAACCTCGCTGAACATACCCAGGCTTTCTTGGGAAAACCTGGCTCGACTGAAACGCAACTCGCAATCAGAGTTCAACGGTACTACGACGCTCGCTTAGGATTCGTTTTTGTCCAGCCAGGTTTTCCACTTTAGGTTCAATGCGCATTGGAAGTACCATTCAATGGAGTTTATCACGTCATTTTACTCACTATTTCACTCTGATCCATTTCCCTCAATGAACTCATATGAGGAGTTAAAAAATCATATAACAGCTAGGGGCAACACAGTTGCACATAAGGCCAGGGAGGCGTGCTGGCAAAAAATAGCAGATCGTGTAAATTTGTATAAGTGAAAAGATTCTGCATATTGTCTATAAAATAACTATGCCAAATGCAGAATTGTTAGCCATTAATCCAAATAGAGGGATGATTATTTCAAAAGGCAAACGCAACGTCCAACCTGCCTTATTCTATAATTTAGTTTAATTCACTTTGAATACACACAAAATGTATTGCATGTTTTCAACTGCTGGGATGTAGCAGCGGTGGTGTAGTGGATTACTATTAAGACTTGTACGCCAGCGACAGGGGTTCAATTCCTGCTGGTCCTGCTGGACTCTCCATAGCAAACCCCCCCCACCCACCATTGTATCCTACGCAATTAACATATGCACCTATTGTATGTGACATTTTGCTTACCTTTAACACATTTTTGGTGAATTTTGTGAACTTTTAACAAATGTATATGAATCTACTGTTAGTAATTTGCGTATCACCTGCAGTAGTTGGCTATCACTGCTGTACTAAGGGAATAGGTTGGTTTGACGATTGCCAGCACTTGCACTTTGTTCTATGAACATCCTCATTTTACCGATAGCGATGTATTGTGACACTTCCTACGACAAATGTACTTATTGTAAGTCGCTTTGGATAAAAGCGTCTGCTAAATGCCCTAAATGTAAATGTAAGTTATATAAACAGAGCTGGTCCATGGAGCCTTCTTAACAGGTTACAATGTTGCCGTTTTTCTGAAATTTTGTCTAATTTTCTCAGAAAAACAAAAGCAGAATTTTATTTTCTCAACTAAAGGCATTACACTTCCTTACAATTTGTCCTTTAGGTAAACATTTCCATTAGTTGATCATGGACAATTACGGGCATTACAGGGAGGGGGTGAAACGTTTAGTATATAGCTATTTGAAACTGTATTCTGGGTTCACTCTACAGAGACTGCATACATTAGATAATGTATTCTATTCTAATCTATTGTGTGCTTTTTTCATTTAGAAGTCTCATCGGTCCTAAACGTAATATAGTACGAAGATATTGCCACAAAATGACATTTTCATTAGAATGAAATGACAACCTGAATTAACGAAACATGACAACTTTAATACATAAACTCATGTTTTTATTTATCATTTATTTCAGAATTTCCTCCATGAGTGAATAGTTACATACACTTGAAGTGACACAATAATTTATTTATAAACCAACTAAATATCAAACACTTGCAAATACAGCTTGCTTGCCTTCAAGAACACTTTAAAGCCTTTTGTAAAATAAGTTTAAAAAAACGTACTTCACTTCAAAATTCACTGAACCAAAACTATCAATAACTATCAAAAATATTTTCTAGATGACTGATGTAATGTTGATTTCTGAACAACAAGATATGGCATGGGAAAAGTTGTCAACAATCTTGAAAGTGAAAAAACAGGAAAACGAGGCCTGTTAGCTTGTCCCATTGCCAGCACTGTTGGAGAAGTAAAAGGCAGCCGTGCCTTGATGACCCTCAGAGGTCATCACTCCGGCCGCAGTAGCAGATGTACAATCATAGTGTGTTGTGGCCTGAAAGCCCTGGACGTTCAGCGGGTTGGGGGTACCCTGAGGCTGGCCGGGGTCAAACATGACCGTGTGGTTTCTGAATGTGCTCGGCAACCTTTGTGAATTGCTGGCTTCCCTGACCACTTTCTCCTCCCGGTCCATGAGGCAGGAACGCTCCGCAGCCAGCCAGGGGGCGTCCAGAGACTTCAAAGACGCCTGCGCCACGCGGCCAGTGGGGGGGCTCGAGAGTCGCTGATGCTTCACTTTATCTGCATCGGACCGACCCACCTCAAAGTGGCGCTTCACTGCTTCAAGAGAAGACCAGGGTGTTATGGTGTCAGACAATAGACAGAAATATACATGCTTATTATTCCCAATACTGTATTTCAGGTACCAGGTCGGGGTCTGCTTGTCACGTGAGTCAGGATCTGGTTCTCGCAGATGGTCTTGATTCTGGACAGAGCTGAAGAGATCAAATGAAAAATACAAAGGTAAATGTTATGAAAGGGAGGAACAAATAATGGCATGGATGTCGGCTATCAAATCCTGCTAGTACCTTGGTCAAAGGTCATGGTTCGGATCCTGCTGAAGTCCTCCTGGGGCAGGGCTATTCTCTACCAAACAGACCACAGCCATCAGTCCACAGATTACAACAAACCAGAATCAGTTCAGTTCCTTGTACACGGTTTGTACACTCACTTGAGAGATACGCATTTGCATTTCCGGCTGCAATGTAAGGTTTTCGGTTGGATATAATACAATATTATTATTATTCATTCATAAATGAGGACCAATGAGGACCATCATTATTAAACCTTTATTTAAACTCAAAGAACACTGAGGTTACCATAATTTACAGTGATGTTGTGTTTACAAACAACACATACAGAGGGATTACAAACAGCAACATTAAAAACAATTAAAACTGCAAGCAGTGTTTTAGGGGTCAATCAGAATAGGACTCTATGAACTCATTAGATAATTCGCAGAATAAACAAACATAAATATAAACAATAAAAATGAATGCATGTCCAACTTTGACCTGTTGGTGGCGCTAGAGCACGTGGGCTATCAAACTCAAATTTGCTGTGAGGGCTAATGGGACTGTCCTGAATCAGTGTGCCAAATTTCACAACTTATTACCAAGTCAAAAGTTATACACATGAATACATGTCCAACTTTGACCTGTTGGTGGCGCTAGAGATAATTGGCTATCGAACTCAAATTTGCTGTGAGGGCTAATGGGACTGGCCTGAATCAGTGTGCCAAATTTCACAACTTTTTACCACGGCGTTCTATGGGCTGCCATAGACTCCAATGACAGTATAATAATAATAATAATAATAATAATAATAATAATAATAGGAATAAAGGGGAAAACAATAGGTGTCTTCGCAGCTTTGCTGCTTGACCCCTAATTAAAACTGCAAGCAGTGTTTTAGGGGTCAAGCAGAATAGGACTCTATGAACTCATTAGATAATTCGCAGAATAAACATAAACATATCAATATAAACAATAAACATGAATGCATGTCCAAATTTGACCTGTTGGTGGCGCTAGAGCACGTG